>JAKTXM010000109.1:5000-33508 GCA_030582575.1 Candida buenavistaensis | reverse complement strand
TCTGTATACCAATGGAGGATAGAAACAAATTCGGACTAAAACTATCATCCCTTTCTTTGAAAAATGGCTTTCCCGAACAGGAAGAAGAAGCAAATGAGCTAATCAACATCTTACCATCGTATCAAATGTATCGATCTACAATAACAAAGAATCTAACACCTAGTATTGAAGATTTACGTACCGCACCACCTGGTTATGAGGTGACTCCTGAACTATCAACTTCACAAATGCATGAATATTTTGCGTCGGTGCCGACTTCGCCAACTATAGAACCCATGAATTTTGGTGATGTCGAAATTAACGAACAGAGTGAGACTACAGATGAGACGATTTTAGAAAACGCACACAAATTGAAACGACTTACTTCTACGAATAAAGAAATTTCCAAACAATTAGAAGTTAAAATCCATTTGACTGAACATATTGGAAAAGTTGGAGAACCTTATCAAACTGTCGACCCTTTATCATTAGAATTACATCAAGGCGATTATATATATGGATTTGTTTTAATAACTAATCGAACAACAAACAGTATACCATTTGATATGTTTTCTGTTCAGTTTGAAGGTTGTGCTACTTTTGGAAAATCAAATAACAGTACATTAGTTGACCAACCTACTCAAATAGATAGATTCCTTACAATGTTTGACTTTAATGCGCTGTGGAATGATGCATTTTTGGACCGTTTAATAACTGATCATAATGATCCAAGTAATGCTGGTCCCATTTTTGATCCCATAGACAATACGTATTACCATTTAGATCATAGAAAAATTTTAGAACCTGGTATAACTTATAAAAAATATTTTACCTTTAAAATTCCAGAGAAATTATTAGAAAGTACATGTGATCATCTTTTAATTAAACATTTACAAATTCCCCCTACTTTAGGAGTGTGTAAAAATGAAGTAGTCAGTACATTGAGACATAAGTGGAAAGAACAAGAGCATGGACCTCATTCGGAATCTAAATACAAATATGCTTCTTTGACTAATGATTTTGCCTTCAACGATACATCTATAAGTTATTGTATAAGTGCAAGAATCATTGGCCGAGCTTCTGGGTATCAGCATTTTTTTGGTGGGACTGGACGTAATTTTGATGACAGTAACGATGAATATGTTGTCGCTAATGAAGATTATAGATACTTGCGAGTGATTCCGATTACCAAAACCATTTTTGAATTGAATAGATCTATGATTCATCAAGAGGCTAGATTATTATACACCAACATGATTGATAAAATTAAAGAGAAGATCACACTTGGTAAAGATATATTAACAGCCAATAAACAACAAAACTCATTGCATCCTGTTTCAAGTACAGGATCACTACGTCCCGTTTCCAGTGCTGAGTCTACTATTGGACTAACACCAACATTATCTTTACCCTCATCACCGAATGGGTTCTCAATACGAGCAGCAATCAATGAAGGTATTGCGAGTCCACCTCCTCCGCTATTGCTCTCACCAACATCAAGTTCTACTCAATTAGCCAAAATGCAACAATCATACAAACAAAGAAATACTAATGTTAATAATGAATTAACATATGAGGTATTCCATCCGTATAAAAAGAAGAATATATTTGGTACTTCAAAAATATCAGGCTTAATTGCATTTTCAACTCCCAAAAAGGAATATTTTGTGAATTATATGCCAATCTTGCAATCCAAGAAACCAAATTTAATAAAAGTACCCATTGATATAACGTTTATTTATGGAGATGATAAAAAAGGATCTTCTTCATCATTACCTGAATTCAAGTCGCTATCAGTTGAATTGATTTCTTTGACTGTAAAATCTAAAAAATTACCTATACCAGTAGTAATTCACCCAGAAATGATGTTTGATAATAAGACCAAAAATGGAGGTTACAACAACGATAATTTTGATATTTTAACAATTCGGAAATTCCAAAAATATGCAATTGAATTACTGAAATTATTGAAAGAAGTAGGTCCAGAAGCCCTTGAAGTAGAAAGAGATTTAGTTCAAGATATTAAAAGTTTGGCTAATTTAACCACGAAATACGTTCATTTGAAAATCAAAGACGTGGAAATCAAATCTAATGATCAGACCTATAGTTCAATGAGTCCAATACCGTGGAAAAAGGAAGTCATCAAAGGTGAAGAAGATACGGTAAAGTATACCAAATTATTAGAATTGTCAATTGATTTATCAAATGCAGTTATCAAACCAATTAATCTGTCTGATTTTTGTCTTGTTCCTGATTTTCAATCCTGTTTAATAGCGAGAATCTATTATTTGAAAATTGATTTAAAATTTCATTCTGGCGAAAAGATATCATTAAGAGTTCCAATAGTTCTACAAAGAACATGATGTTGTGTGGTTCATAATAGAGATAATTTAAGTGTCACGCCCATGTATGACGTGTACCTTGTTTTATATGTGTATATGCATGTCGGTATGTGTGTGTATACAGCCCTGTTTGCTAACTTTTCATATGCACACGACTTTTTCTTAAATTTGCTCTACGCTTTTTTTTTATATATATATAAAAAAAATATAAAATAAAAAACTAAGATAAAATAAAAAAAAAAAAATTTAACAAATTCATTCACACACATCCATCTTTTCTTTATTCAACAATGCTCAAATGGGTACAATCGGGACTTTCTGCAGTTGCAGGAACAGCAGAACCAGAATATGGACCAGATGCAATTCAACCAATCACCAAAAGAATTTATGATAAAAATAATGGTGTTATTCACAGAGCAACCAAAGAAGACGATTTTAAATGGTTATCGCCAAATTATACTAATGTTGAAACACAAACTTTTTATTTTACTGATTTAAGTAATGGAAATGTAGGATTTGCTCAGATTATTCATTCTAACGTCATGGGATTGACTACTACTGCACAATTTACTTTTAGATTGTATAATGTAAACGATAAAAGTGTGAATTTATGGACTTCTACCAAATTAGAAAATTTTGAAATCAAAGGTTTCAATTTTTATGCAAATAATTTAAGTTTAGAATTAAAAGATAATAAAATATATCACTTGAAAAGTAATGTTAATGAGGAGTCCATTATTGATTTTGAAATGGAAAGGTTAACTGATGGTGTCATATTTGGAGACGACGGTATGTCATATTATGGAGAAGATCCAGAACAACCATGGGGTTCAATGAGACATCTTTTTTGGCCAAGATGTAAAGTTAACGGTAAGATCACTAGTCACGGTAATGTGATTGAAGTAAATAATGGGTTGACCATGTTTGTAATGGCGCTACAAGGTATGAAACCTCATCATGCAGCCAAATCTTGGAATTTTATGAACTTTCAATCGAAAACATATTCAGCTATCCAAATGGAATTTACAACTCCAAAATCTTACGGTACTACTAAAGTTAATATTGGTATTATTGCAAATGATGAAAGGGTATTAACTTGTAGTATAAATAATGAAGTTATCCATTCTGATACTAAATTCGATGATGTTGGAGGTTGGGATGTTCCTACCAAAATTGATTTCAAATTTATTGAAGATAATAAAACAGTAGGTAACATACATGGTAATTTGAGTCAATTAGTTGAAAGAGTTGATGTTATGGCTGAAATTCCTCAATTTGTTAAAAATATAGTTAGTGGAGTCGCTGGTGCCAGACCTTATATTTACCAATATGCAAATGAATTTCATATTGAAGTTGAAGATAAGAAAGAAGATGGTGTTGGTTTTACTGAAGTTACTTTTATATCTGATTGAGTTTCTAGTGTTTGTTTCGTTGTTTTTATTCATAGTCATCATTTTAATCCCTTTTATTGTTTCCAAGCGATTTCTCTTTAATAGTACACATTTTTCAGTTTAATTTCCAAACACATGTAAATTACTATAAAACTAAATAGAGCGAAAAGTCAATTCATTGTTTATTAGTGATGAATTCTCCAAGTAATGAGAAAACACCAGCAACGTTATTCCAAGTACTGAAAAAGAAACCAGGACCATCAACAGGAACGTTACCTGTTCTACCAAACCAAACATTGCCATTATAACCTTGTTGGGAAGTCTTGATTAATCTATCTTTATTTGAATTATAAGGAGGGTATCTAACTTTAACCAAACCATCATTCCATAATTTCAATTCCATGGTTGTTCTTTCATGAGTAAAAGCTTTGAATGAAAATACACCATGGTATGAACCATAACCGGAATTACCAATACCTCCAAATGGTGCATTGGCTAAAGCAACGTGCATTAAAACATCATTAACAACTAAACCACCAGATCTAACACTAGTTAATATTTGATCCAATTGTCTGTTGTATTTTCTTGAAGCAGAACCAGAAGTGAAAACGTATTGAGCTAATGGAGTATCATGTTGACTAACAACTTCTTTGATTGCATGACTTAATTTGTCGTAAGTTATAATTGGTAAGATAGGACCAAAAATTTCTTGTTGCATTGTAGCATCATTAAATGTAGCGTTATCAATTACAGTTGGGGCTATGAATCTAGTTTCAGCATCCGTTTGACCACCAACCACAATATCGCCTTTAGTATTCGCAAGAATTTTGGATAAGTTATTGAATGCACGATCATGAATAACATGAGTATAAGTTTTATCATCTTTAGTCAAATTTGGGAAAAATTCTTCATTCAATACTTTCTTTAAAGATTTAATGAATTTATCATGAAGTTTTGTAGGAACTAAAACATAATCAACGGCAACACAAGTTTGAC
Source organism: Candida buenavistaensis (assembly GCA_030582575.1). NCBI lineage: Eukaryota > Fungi > Ascomycota > Pichiomycetes > Serinales > Debaryomycetaceae > Candida > Candida buenavistaensis. Next base: position 28,800 of record JAKTXM010000109.1, on the reverse strand, counting down.
CACCATTTGTAAATCTACCCCATGCAATTCTTCTTGCAATAACATCCAAATCTTTATCTTTAACATCATCCAAAATAAAAGCAGGAGATTTACCACCCAATTCCAAAATAACTGGAGTTAAAGTTTCAGCAGCTTTTTTAGCAATAATGGTACCAACGGTATTATTACCAGTATACATGATTTTATCAAATTTTTGTTCTAATAATTCAGTAGTTTCTGGAATTGCACCATTGACGGCAAAGAAAATATCTGGATCCAAAGCTTTAGTCAATAATTGACTAAACAAATTTGAAAAATTAGGAGTCAATTCACTTTGTTTTAAAACGACTGCATTACCACCGGCAATTGCACCAACAACTGCAGAAAATGATAAAATAAATGGATAATTGAAAGGTGAAATTATTAAAACGACACCCAATGGGATTCTTTCAATATAAATAGGATCATGTTTTAAAGTGATTGGTAAACCTGTTACTGGTTCTGGTTTGATCCATTTATGTAAGCTTTCAATAGTATGAACCAATTCATTCAAACCAGAAACGATTTCTAAATTTCTAGTTTCATGTTTAGATCTGTAGAAATCTTTATCCAAAGCATCAGCTAATGGTTCAATATTATCTTGAATGATATAATATAAATTCCTTAATTGGTTTAATCTAAATTGAACATCATGAGTTTTTTGTTCACTAAAAAATTTTTCGTGTAATTTTTTGACACCAGGGGCAATCTCATTAACTTTGGTGTACCATGAGTTTGTACTAATATCAGCAAAGGATTCGTCAATCTTAGATGGAGGAGACATATTTAGTTGATAAATATAATAGAATATATTTTTAAAATAAAAAGTTAAGACAAAAAGAAGGGGGGGGGGTTATTTAAATAGCCTAAAACGAATGTGTGTGGAGGTATGCTTGTGATAGTTTAATTTAAAGTAGGGTCGTGTACTTTGTGTTATAAAATAATTTGTTGAAACTAAATTTCCTGTAGCCGCCGGACAAAAAGAATAAAGAGGAAGAAGAGCGGAAATACGAAACTAGTTTCCATTATTAGTATTACTTACTAAAAGCTGGGATAGATCCATTTTTATCTCCGATTAGTACATATCAACAACCAATAACCCATTTCACAAAATTAATGACTTTCTAGTTGAAATAAACATCTATATTAATAATCAAGAATAACAACGAATACAATAACCAAGAAATGAAATTTTGAACTCTATTTTCCATTTCGGTTAATTCTCAGAAAAAATGAAAATTAAAAGTATACTCGATAAATTGCTTTGTTCCATGTAACCTAAATTTATTGTATATGGGAAATACTCAAGGTTTTTAAAATCACTCCTCTTTTGTTCATTCATTCATTCTCCCCTTGTTTATTCTGATCTCTGATGACCATTATATATAAACAGCTACGTGGCTTCTTAATAAATGGTATGGAACACGGCTGTCGGAAATTCGACAATTTATCCGCTTACCGTACAAAAAACTTTAAAAATAAGTAAACTAAAACAACTGCTATTCTAAAGGGACTCTTGGATTATATTATTGGTAATCACAATAGAAAACAGCAAATTCATTGACAGTTGTTTAAGTTCCAGAGTTTCATTGATATTATTTTAGTGAAATATTGCTGCAAAAAAAAAATCTTTAAACAAAGAAAATGTCAAACACCCCTAAAAAATAGTAACACAATTATATTAATATAGATAATATATTATTTTGTATTAAATGAAGTTGCCCCCTCATCTGTTGTTCAAAAAAGTATTCTCCTTGAAACCCCAGAAATTCCTGCATATAACTAGAAAATTAAAAATGAACGAAATTTGAGACTTTTGCTCTTCTTCTTTCTTCATCATCAAAAATGAAAGAATTTAAATTTGATCCTACATCATTTTCTAAAACAACATATAGTATTGGGGGGATCAAAACTTATGTTTACAATTCAGATAAGTTGGTAGATTATGTTAAAAGTTTTAATAACGTGGATCACCCTGTTGATTCGATTCCAATTAATGTCGTCTATCTAATTCATCATAGAGAAGGGAATTATAAAAATACAGAGGCTATAGCATATACTTTATTAAAACAATTTTATGATAAAAGTTCTAACAAAACTCCTTTAATTTGTGTTACTTTTGACATTGCTAATCATGGTGAAAGATCAATTAACAAGACTAATAATTTAGGATGGAAAGAAGGCAATGAAACTCATGGAGTTGACATGTTGTCAATTATTGAAAATACCATATTTGATATTAGATTAATCATGGATTATTTGCCATCTTATTTAAACTTAGATGTTCATTTATCAAATAAATTGAAACAAGTGAACCCTGGATTAGACATTAAGTTTAATAATGTATTATGTGGATTTTCATTAGGTGGTCACGTTGTTATTAGATACGGTATATTTTATCCTCAAGATGTTAGAATCATTGCACCATTTGTTGGATGTAGTGACTTAACCACTTTATTAATTACAAGATTAAAATCAATTGAAGATAACTATAAGAAATTTTTTTATTTCAATTATGATGAATTGGAATTGAGTGATAAAGAAATGATCAAGTATCCTGAATCTTTACATAAAAGAATTTCAAAACAAGATCAATTGATATTTGAAAATTATCCAATGAATTCAATCAAGTTGTTTGGTAATTTTGGAGGTAAGGATGAACTAGTTCCATATAATTTAAGTTCAGTTTGGTGTGATGGTTATTTGAATACTAATGGTGATAGTAAGATATTTATTGACAATAGTGTTGGCCATGATATTAGTGATGAAATGGTTGATAATTTTACTAGTTGGTTGGTTATTAACCTATAAGTAGTTATAGTGATAGTAGATATTAAAAGTATTTTTGAATCAATGTGCACTACCTCTTTTTTATTTTTTTCTATCATTTTACGAGCGGCACTCCACTTTGTAACAGAAAAGGAAGATTATAGAAACATTAGACACCAAACACTATCACGCATCTAATGTTACAAACACTGAATACAGCAACTACTAGTTTGCAACAACAACTATCAAAACAATACAGCAATAGTTTGAATGATAGCACATCAATTAATAGTAAATCATCAATACCAAAAGTTAATTATGTAACATTTAATCAAGATTCGTCATGCATTGTAATGGGTTTAAAAAATGGATTCAAAATATTTAATTGCCAGCCTAATTTTGGTAAAACTTTTCAATTCAAAAACGATGAAAGTTTGAATATAGTTGAAATGTTATACTGTACTTCATTATTAGCTATAGTAGCTCAAGGTGAAGAAATTGGTTCATCACCTAGAAAATTGAAAATTATTAATACTAAAACAAAATCAACAATATGTGATTTAATCTTTCCCCTGACTATATTACAAGTTAAATTAACTACTACTAGATTAATTGTTATATTAGAAGATCAAATATATCTTTATGATATAAATACAATGAAACTATTGCATACTATTGAAACAAGTCCAAATATTAATGGACTATCGGCAATTTCATTTGATGATACCAATAGTTATTTAGCTTATCCATCGCCTCCTAAAACAATAACTCATGATTCATTATTAGCTTCAGGTATAAATACAAATGGTGGTAATAATTCAATACAAAATAATATATCATCAGTAAGTAATACCCCAAATAGAATTGGTGATGTGATTATTTTTAATTTAACCACTTTACAACCTGTATCAGTTATTGAGGCCCATAAGTCCACTATTGCATCAATGGCTTTTTCAAATGATGGGTCATTGTTAGCCACCGCTAGTGATAAAGGGACAATAATACGTATATTTGAAGTATCAACAGGTGTTAAATTATATCAATTTAGAAGAGGTACATATCCAACAAAAATTTATTCTCTTCGATTTAGTTCTGATGATAATTACGTATTAGCTACAAGCTCAAGTTTAACCGTACATATTTTCAGATTAGGCGAAGATGAAGCATTGGCTACTAAACATAAGAAAAAAAAGAAACCAATCGTTGACACAATTATCGAAGAACCGGAGAGTTCCCCTAAACTACATCACTATAAGAAACGCAATTCCCAAGATTTCGATGATATTAGAGATGATGGAGATGATTCTGACGTTGATGAAGATGAAGAAATGGAAGAACCTGACGACGATGATGATTCACTTGAGGTTATACCTACAAAACAAAGGAAATTATCCCAAAGTTCTAATAATTCTTATGCAAGTGTTAACTCAGAAGATGTTCAAAGCAATTCACCTAAAACAGAACCTTTAATAGATCAAAATCGGTTATCAATGGCTAGAATAATAAGACGTTCTTCACAAACTTTAGGTAGAAAAGCAGCTCAAAAAATGGGTGATTTTTTACCTTCAAGATTTTCATCAATTTTAGAACCAACAAGAAGTTTTGCTTCATTAAAAATCAATGCTCATTCAAAAGATACAAAATCAATTGCTGTAATGAATAATATATTACAAAATGATTTGATACCTCAAACTTATTTATCACCTAATGATACCAAACAAGATTTAATGGAAGTTCATTTATTTCATGTTTTTGTTGCTACTACTGAAGGTATGCTTTATATTTATGGATTAGATCCTGAACGTGGTGGTGATTGTATTTTATTAAATCTGTATTGTATAGTTGATGAATAAATAAGTACAGAAGTGCACGACCAGAATTATTGTAGAAGAGAAAGAGAAAGAGAAAGAGAAAGAGAGTCAGACATAGATCCGAAAAATTTCAATGTTTCTCTTTTGCCACTTTACTAACCAGCATCAATGACTTATACAAGTATGTTTTTAGTTTAACAATATGGATATAGAATAATTGAACTTTATACTAACAAGTGTAGTAATTATTAAGAATGCAGGTAAAACTTATAATATTGAGTTAGAACATCAAGATAATGGTAAGGTCTTGAAATCTAAAATTCAACAAGCAACATTAATTTCACCAGAAAGACAAAAAATTTTAATTAAAGGAGGAAAATTAACTGATGATGTTATTATATCAACATTAGATTTAAAGAATCCAATTATGGTATTAGGTACTCCTGATAAAAACTTACCTATTAAACCAATTGAGAAACAAGTGTTCCTTGAAGATTTAAATCAAAATCAATTGATTAAAGTTAGTAATGAACCTAGTGGTCTAGTCAACTTAGGAAATACTTGTTATTTGAATTCAAGTTTACAGACAATTTTTCAAATTGAGGATGTTAATAATAAGTTGAAAGATTTTAAATTCAATGGAGGAGGTACAAATCAAGTTAATGATAATTTAGTATTAGCTTTGAAAAACATATTTCAGCAAATGTCTAAAAAGCATGAAACCATAACCCCTTCTATATTTCTTTCATTATTTAGAAGATCATATCCTCAATTCGCGGAACAACAAAATGGTTATTATAAACAACAAGATGCAGAAGAAGCCTTTTCACAAATTTTAACGTCTTTAAGAACCGTTTTGAAAATTGACGATTATTTTAAAATCGAATTTAAAACAGAAACTAAATGTTTAGCTTTACCTGATGATAAAGTTGACGGATTTGAAGAAGCGTTCAAATTAAATTGTCATATTGGAATTAAAACTAATTTCTTAAGAGATGGAATTTTAGATGGTTTAAAAGAACAATTTGAAAAATTTAATTCCACTTTAAATCAAAATACTGAATATGAAACAACCAAAAGTATAACTAGATTACCTAAATATTTAACTGTTCATTTTATTAGATTTTTTTGGAAAAGAGATATTAATAAGAAATCTAAAATTTTAAGAAGGGTTCAATTTCCATTTGAATTAGATTTATCGGACATGTTGGATGAATCAATTAAATCTGAAAAAACTTCAAATAGAGATTTAATAAGAAAAATTGAAAAAGATAATTTAGATATAATTAGAGATTTTAAAAAATCTAAAAAGGATAATAACTTATCACCTTTAGAGCAGCAAGAAGAGGATGAAATGAAAATTTTATCAATTAAAAGTAAATTTAAAGATGAACTCAACACTTCATTGCAAAATATTGATTTAGATACAATTAGTGAAAATCCATCCAGTGTTTATGAATTAAATGCAGTAATCACTCATGCAGGGTCGTCAGCCGATGGAGGTCATTACAAAGCATATGTTAAAGATTCAAATGATTTAGATGGTGATAGATGGTGGTTATTTAACGATGATAAAGTGAGTTCTGTGAGTAAAGAAAAAATCGAAACTTTAGCAGGTGGAGGAGAAAGCGATTCTGCTTTATTATTAATTTATAAAGGATTAGGATTGTAACATTTATTAAGATTATATATATATATATATATGTATCTTATAAATCTTTAACTAATTTTTTGAAGTTCTCAACTTCATCCCAACAATTTAAACTCTTACCTTCATTATCTTTCAAACATTTAATTACCAATTCTCTCGATTCTTGAACGTTTGGAGGAATAACAATCTTCCCTAACAATGAATTTTCTTTCAATAATTCGGTCAATTTGGTAATTTTTTCATTTGTTGAATCAACAGAAAGTTTATCGACTTTATCATCTTTCAAAATGGCCCCGTCGGTAGTTTGTTTAAACTGTCTAATGGTCTGTTTTTCCAACTTCGACAACTCCGAAGCTACTCTATCTTGAATGTATTTTTCAGTATATTGAGCTCGTGAATAATCAGACTAATGGACGGTTAGTAAATAAATTAAAAATAAACAACAATTGACACATACTTCTGGAGAAGAATCTAATTGGGATAAAAAAGTGGCACTATAATCAATAGGGGTGTCTGGGGTGAACACTTTAGTTTCTTGTTTGGAACCGTTTGCACCCATATCTATTGTTTTCAAATCAAATTGGTGTTGAAAGTATTTAAAAATTCTTTACTGTAGTCGTGGAGAGTTGCTATTTTTCTGATTGGGCGAAACACACAACGGCAGAAAGAAAGAAAGAATGCAAGAACAGAAAAAAAAAAAAAAAATTCTTCTCCATTCATCATCAAACAAGGTATCAACATATCATGCCTCCTGTTCAACAATATCAATATGTGGGCCATCAACCTTCAAATTGGGAGAAGTTCAAAATGGGTGCCATAATGGGCTCAACAGTCGGAGTATGTGTGGGGGTTTTATTTGGTGGATTCTCAATATTACAGCACGGTGCAGGACCAAACGGAGTAATGAGAACTTTGGGCCAATATATAATGGGATCCGTTGGTACTTTTGGATTATTCATGTCTATTGGTTCGGTCATTAGATCCGACCCAGGTTTCCAGAACTATCAAGCATCAATGATATCTTCACAGAAAGCAAAATTAAGAACAATCTCTAATTAAAATAAAAAAGAAAAACGAAAAAAAGAAAGAAAAATAATCTATCGTGTATATATGAATAGTAATAATCTAAACGTGAATTTCAGTCTCGGAATCTTTATCCAAGTCATAAAGATAAGTTAACCCAAATTCAGGAACTCTATAAAATTTCTCTTTACCCATTTTCTTTGCTAAACTAGTCAATAGATTTTTAGGTTCTAAAATAGGTTCGCCACTTAATTTAAAAGTACCCCAATGAATACCTTTCATGAACTTGACACTTACTTGATTACATATTTGTAATGCTTCTTCAGGTGATATATGTCTTGGTTTTTGATGCCACGAAGGACAATATTGACCAATTGGTAGTAATGCTAATTTAATCGGTCCATTCTTCTTACCAATAATATCAAATAATTCCTTCAGGTATCCTGTATCTCCAGCATGATAAACTATTGATTCTCCATTTCTTTTGATTATGTACGAACACCATAATGAGCTATTGGAATCAATTATATACCGGCCCGACCAATGCATCGATGGAACACATTCAATTTCATATTTATCAGGTAAATTAGTGTTGATATATTGATTCAAATCCAATTTATCCCACCAGTCCATTTCAATCACTTTATAGATACCCTTTCTTGCTAACTTTGATTTCAAACCCAATGGAACAATCCAAGTTGTCGAATTTTTGATTTTGGCAGCCAATTCTAATTCTAAATGATCAGGATGATCATGAGATACTAATACAAAATTCAAATTATCATTTGTTGCGTATTTAATTTGGTCTAAATTCAAAGGCGATTTAGTCAATCTTTTGGGTCCAAATGAAGGGGTGATTAAATGATCACTTACTATAGGATCAGTCAAAAAATTTATACCCAGAATTTGAAATAAGGTACACGATTGACCTAACCATGTGAATAATAATTGTTGACGTAACGGGATGGTCCCGAACCAACTAGGTTTAATTGAAAGCTTACTGAAATCATTAGTTTCAATAGAGGTCTGTAAAACCTTTGAATTTATTCTATATTTCTCTAAATCAGGTTTAAAAATCTTTAAAATATCTTCAACTTCAACGGCTCCATTATGAGGTTTAGGTAATTTTTTGTGAAGTTCAATAGTGTTACCGTAAATACTTTCAAAAAGTTGCATTATTCTAACTAATATAAATTCAAATGCTGTTTGTGGTCTATATTCATCAAATGGATTAACAAACATCCCTCCTATTATAGCGGATTTGAATTTGGATATGTCTATATTTTTCTTATCATTTTCTACTAAATTTTTGTATTCTTCTTTTCTAGCTTGAATTAATAATTTAGTACGTATTTGCATATATACTTCATATGAAGAGTATGATAATAATAAACCCAATCCAAGTTGTGATTTAATAGATAGTTGTTGTAGCATTTGTGGGTTGTACCGTGGTGGTCTATCGATTTACTTAAAAAATGTTTGCTTTTCTTTTTTTTTATTTTCTATTTTTCTTTTTTTATTTCTTTATTTGGATGTCAAGGGGTACCTATCTCAGGTTATCGCGACCGAACTTTTATTCCATGAATATAGACTGCAAAAAATGTTTTAAAAAAAATATCACTACAAACTTATTTATATCTCTCATCAGCAACTGATTTTAAAGCTTTTAACACAACATCACTTGCAACTTCATAATCATTTAATTCATTATAGATTTGACAAGAGAATCTGGCATATAACTTGTTGTTATGAGCAATACAAGGTGTATAAGCTTTGAGTTCAAACATCTTATGGTAAACGAGATTATCAACACTAGACCAATCTTTTACAAATTGAGGATAATCCTCAGTTGGAACTTCAACAGTTACCATGGTACTAATTAATGTGGACCCCTTTTGATCCAAATATGAAGTGCCCCATTTTTTAGAAATTGCCTCGCCCACTTGTTTAGCTAACCCGTTACAATAATTATAAATTGCTTTTTCACCACCGCATATTTCTTCTCTGAACTTAGCAGCCTCTGGAATAATTTGAATCGAAGCATAATTCTTTGTACCTGCAAAGTAAAACCTATCAATCAACCTGTTTTTCTCATCCTGTTCAGACAATTCGGTATTATCTTTAAGATACAGGTGACTGATTGGGAAGGTATGAACATGATGATGGTGCGTAGGATCAACATACAAAACTGAACAACCAAATGGGACATAAAACCATTTATGTAAGTTACTAACGTAAAAATCTGGTTTAATTAAATTTAAATCTTGTGGGATACAACCAATACCATGTGCACCGTCAACTAATGATAAAACGTTATATTTTTTACAAAGTTTAATCATTTGTTCGTGAGGAAAGATAACTCCTGGCATTGATGAAACAACATCAAACATACAAAGTTTTGGATTTTCCGTTTTGAAAACTTGTTCAAATTTGGCAACAATCTCCTTATCTGTTAATGGGTAGTTTAATTCAACGACGATGTATTCTATATCGTAACGATCGTGTAAAAACTTGACTGTATTACCACAAGCTCCATATACAGTGCTTTGAATAACCAATTTGTCCCCTTTTTCCAAAGGAAAACTTCTCAAAACAGCGTTTATACCAGATGTAGCATTTTCAAGTAGAGCAAGGTTATGATAATCACAATTAAGCACTTCTGATACAGCTTTCAACGACTCGATATAAACATCCTTAATATCATATTTCATGAATTTATCCGTATACAATGCATTCTTGGTAATATTTTCTAAATACTTTTGATGAACAGGAGTCGGAGTCAACCCATAAGATCCATGATTAACTGGATAAACATCATTGTCTATGTTTGTAAAGTATTTAGATCTAAACTCTTTACCAAAAGGTACTACTGGTCCAGTCATTTTTGATTTATAGTTCCATAATTGTGAAAACATTGTGGATATTTAAATTATAAACTTTTATAGAAAAGATAAGAACAAGAAAAAAGCAGAAGCCATTTACAAATAGAAGAGTCAAATTTAGTGCCTTGCGGTATTTATGTGACGCAAAAGTAGGATTCCGACCAAAAGTAATCAAAAAAAAAAAAGAAAAAAAAAATAAGGCGAGAGGGGGTGTACCAAGAACGTTATGATTCTAATAGTCATAGTCTAAAGTATGAGTCAGCGGTATCTGCTGCAGTTATAAATCTATCTACATGTTATTTCCGTCGGGTAGCGGTAAAATCGTTGATTTAGTAATAGTTGTGGTCGTTTGATATTCAGTGATGTAAGCTTGGTCGTTCTATACGTATGATAATTTACAAGCATTGATTTATTACATTAACAATTTAGTTGCTAATTTTTTTCAAGTTCTTGCTTTCTGGGGGCGGGGGAAACGGTGTTTACTTTTTTAGTTTTTTTTTTTTTTCTTTTTGGCAACGATGAGAGAGGGTTTCTTACAACTGCCTGTACTATATAATGTCACGAAGGAGTCTATCAATACTACAGGGGCAACTAAGTAGGAGATTACTGCACTGCAAACCAATTGCTCATTTGATTTTAAAACCAACAATAGTACCCGCCTTGCTGTCACAACGTTTCTTCTCCCAGTCATCTACCATATTTAACACGCAACCAAAGCATGACAAGGATCTTATCCCCACAAAAGAACAATTGCTAGCAAAAGCAAACAATGTATATTCAAGGTTGAAGATACGATTGAAATGGCTTCTTAAGAAATCAAATCGTCCATATAACACCGATGACTATTCAGCATTCTTTTCATGGCTCGTGGTAGGGAACGTATTTTTGTTTTTTGTTGCCACAACAACATTTGTATCATTAGTTATATTTACTGCAAATACCGTATTTGCACAAGAGTTTGTGGCTAGAAAATTGGGTGAATTCATTACTAAAAATTCAAATTTAACAGTAACTTTCGAAAACGCCATTGTCCCAGGCTGGTCTGATGGTAAAATTAGTTTCCGAAAATGTTTTGTTAGTAGGAGACCTAAAAAAATTGAAAAGTTTATAAAGGGTTCCCAACAAGAAGCATACGAGGCAAGTTTACAGAATGGTATATTAACAGAAGAGGAAGAGGATATATTTGAAGATGATGGAAATTATACACAGTTTGATTTAACTATTGAAGAAGTAAATATATCATTATCACTTAATAAATGGGTCAATGGTAAGGGAATGGTTGAAATTATGGAGATAAAAGGATTGAGAGGTATCGTTGATCGAACTCATGTTAGTTGGGATCCAGATGACGATGCAACAAACTATAAAAATAAGTATCAACCCGGAGACTTTGAATTTGAATCCTTCAAAATGGAGGATGTTTTATTCACATTATTACAACCAAATGGATTTAGAAAATTTGATGTGGCCATTTATAATTGTGAATTAGCAAAATTAAGGAAACATTGGCTTTTCTATGATTTTATAAATGCAAATGTTATGAGTGGGGCATATGATAATTCACTTTTTACTATTCATAAAAAGCAAAGATTGAATGATTTTGATGACAATAAACCAGGAAATAATCCACAAAAATGGAAACGTATAACTCGTATGAGAGTCGATTCCTTAAATATTGACCATTTGAATACGGGATTGGAAGGCCCGTTTGGCTGGATAACCAATGGTAGAGTGGATATGGTAGGAGATCTTATGGTACCAGAAGAACAAAATGTAATTAATGTTTCTGAAATTGTCAACATGATCGCTAATGCCATAAAGAAAGAAGCGACTAGATACAAGAACCCAGAAGTTCAAGACAAGCGTCCTAATTTGGAGACTCGTTTAACAAAGGACGATTACAAGGATATACTGAAATATGTTGTTTTGGATTTAACATTAAGATTAAATAACGTGAGAGCAACAGTTCCATTTAAAGCTCCTGAACTATCATATATTAATTATGCGCTTATTAGACCTATTGTGGCATATATCAATTCAAAGAATAATTTTATTGAAATACACAACCGAGTAGTTAAAAACCTACAAGACTTTAGTGGGTCTTGGACCGTCTATGATTCGCTATTAATGGATGATATTTCCGAAGAAGTATATGATAATTTTGCCGATTATGTTGCTGACGAGGAAGCAAGATTGATCAGAATGAAACGAGTTGGGTTCTGGTCTCTTCAATTATTGGTACAACTTATTTTGTTTGGCGTTGGCGCAGTAGCATAAGTAATTTAATTTCACATTTTTAATATCAATACTAATAGTGTAATGTAACATCCTAAACTGAGGAGAGTCAAAAAAAGCACAAAATCACCACTGGTGGTAAACATTTCCATATCCTTATCTGGATTGTAATATACATCAACTTTTGAAGATTTATAAACACCGAGAAAATATAGGATACACCCATATACTGTATATATAGTTCCTATTGGTAAAAATTCTTTAGAAAATAATTTGATAAGTAAAATCGAAAAAGAGAGACATCCTATAGCCGTTCTTGTGTACGCTCCTTCATATGTTCTTTGATGGGCTCGAATATCTTGTTTCAAATTAGTAGCAAACAAGTCCATTCTTGAAGGTAATCTTTCTCTAGCAGGTGGTGGTGATTCTGGCATTATGTTTGTGAAGAGGAGAGGGGTATGAAACATTTTGTTTAGTGTGTGCCATAGTTTTTCTTATTTCTTTATTTTTTTTTTTAAAAAAAAAATTACTTTTTCCTTTAATTCAATTGAGATTAATAAATTCTTTTCAACAAAAGTTTATTTCATCAAATCAATCAAATAACATAATAAGCATGGCACCACCAAAGAGATACTGGGTTAAATTGAAATTATCATCAAAGTTTTTAGGTACTTTGCCTACGTTTCCAGCTTACATATCTAAATCACGTCTTAAAAAACTAGCACAAGAAGAAAGAAGATCAGGTACAGCATCAATTAATCCACTGCAGAAATCATCACCAGCTCCTGAAACCTCTGCATCTGGACCTACAATCAGCAATTATAAAGTGAACGTTGGGTTAAAAGAAGGTTCAACGTCGGGGTTGACAATGAACAGTATAGCTAGTGGTCAATATGCGTTGGATAAATCCGGAAAACCCACGAGGAAGTGGGTCAAGAAACCAAGACTGTTTAAAACATTTACAGGGTTTAAAGTGACGTATGTGCAGTATGAGCCAAAGGAAGTTTCTGAGAATAAAGCAGAAAAGGGAGAAATACAGAATTTAAGTACTGATGATACTGCTACACCATCTAGTACACCAATCCCAATAACAGGTGATGTTTAAAGTGGTTTTATATAGATTTATTATACAGACTGGTTGGAACACTTATTTTTTTTTATTTAATTTGATGGTTCAATGCGAAACTCAATCAAAAAAAAAAAAAAAAAAAAAATAGAAAAAAAAACAAAAATTTTTGAACTCTAACTTATTCTGCGTAGATAAATGATAATACAAAGAGGTAGATTACTCGGCGTGTTGAGGCAGTATTCTACCAAACTTGTTGAATCATCAACACAATCGAATCATGCCATTTCCAACAAACAGCTATTATACACAACAGACCCCACATCACCAGGATCTATTTTCTTTCTACCACATGGTACGAGGATATTGAACAAATTGATTCAATTTATGAAAAATCAACAGACGAAATATGGGTTTCAAGAAGTTGTCACGCCCTTGATTTTTAAAACGAAACTATGGAAAAAGTCAGGTCATTGGGATAATTATAAAGATGACATGTTCAAAGTAGTAGGTAACGATATCACAAAGGAAGAGATCACCGACAATATAGAAGAATATGAATATGGATTGAAGCCTATGAACTGTCCAAGTCATTGTATGATATTTGCCAAATTTGATCGTTCGTATCATGAGTTACCTGTGAGATATTCCGACTTCAGTTCATTACACAGAAACGAAGCTAGTGGAGCATTATCGGGATTAACAAGAGTCCGAAGATTTCACCAAGATGATGGTCATATTTTCTGTAGTTTAGAGCAAATTGATCAAGAAATCAGAAATACGCTAAAATTAATAAGAGATACATACAAAGTCTTTGGTATTAATGAGATTGAATTTTATTTATCGACCAGACCAGAAGACAAATTTATTGGAGATATTGAAACATGGGATATAGCCGAAGAACAATTAAAAAATGTTTTAAATTCCACTACAGGAGAAGGAAATTGGGCCATACGACAAGGCGATGGTGCTTTTTATGGCCCCAAAATAGATGTTCTTTTAAAAGATGCATATAACAAAAAACATCAAGTTGGAACCATCCAGTTAGATTTTCAATTACCAGATAGATTTGAACTAAAATTTGTAGGTGAAGATGGAAACCGCGACCATCAACCAATTCTTGTACATAGAGCAGTATTTGGATCATTAGAAAGATTCTTTGCTATTTTGTTAGATCATTACCAAGGAAAATGGCCATTTTGGATTAACCCTAGACAAGCAATAATTGTCCCAATTAATGAATCTCATATCCCAGCTGCTGAGGCATTGCAGAAAACATTGAGTGGTGAAATAGCCAATTGTGATGACTCTATAGCACCGCTTACTGGGTTTAATTTTCATGTTGATCTTGATAAGAGAGCTGAAACAATTGGTGCCAGAACAAAAGAAGCAATTCAAAAGGGGTACTCTTATATTATTTTAATTGGTGATAAAGATATTGCCAACGGGACCTTTGCTGTTAGAACTAGAGATGACCGTAGAATAAACAACATGACATCCAATGAGATATATAAAATGTTTGTTGAATTAGAGAAATCATACAGATAAAACCTTGTACATATACATATAGATTACACCTTAGTATAATTTACCATATCCTTTACTAATAAGGATTTTTTCTATTTCAGCCCAAAAGTCTTTAACAATAACTTTATCTTTGAACCTTTTATCTCTATCCACTCTTATTTCTGTAACGTTCCAATCTTTGATTTGTGATGGGGCAAGTTCTCCTTGATACCCGAAATAGAAACCACGGTATTTTTGAAACAATACTTCTGGCTCTGGATGTATGTATCTACTAAATTGCCATGTTTGACCAGTTGTAAAAATAGCAATAACTCTATCCCAATATTCCATTTTATTAAAATTTTCGATATTATCAACAACCATAATTTTTTGTCCTGTAGGGATTAATCTATCTGATGGGTGATCAACCATAACTAAACCACCGTTCGGTCTGTTTCCTGGAACGGGCTCAGTGAATTTACCATCTTCAAGAAACTCCTTAATATTTGATAATGATAGCAATGCAGTCGTTGCAGGAGATACGAGAATGATTGGTTGTTTCTTCGGTCCTTGTTTTCCACGAGAACTCGACGTTGATGAATTTTTTGAACGTTTCAATTCATGCATGAGTTTTTTAGCATCAGATACTAAATATCCGAAATCAATATTTTTCGAACCTCTCAAAGCAGCATTATGATCCACTGATTCTCTTTCAAATTTACTAATTCTTTCCAATTGGGGATCTTCTAATTTATGTTTTTTATTGTCAGTTTCTGGAACAACATCAGATGATTTGAAACTTGTTGCTTCTTTATCTTCTGCATCTTGTTTGATAAACATACATGTATCACTGTTACCATGTAACCATGTAGACAACTCAGTTTTTACCAAGAAACTGAAGACAGGTATGCTTAATCCTTCCCCAGCGACTTTATAATCTGTAATTGAATCCTTTTCATGTAAATAACAGAAAACTACAGAACGTAAGCTTTGTGCATCTGTTAATTTTTCATCTCCATAAAAATTTGTTGACATGTCCAATTGGTATTTAATTTTGTCATTCCCAAATTGTACACTTGTTGCTTCTGCTATTGAATCTATTTGTTCATCATTTTTAAAAAATAATATTTCATCTCCTTTTATTACCGTTTTGCGAAATGATTTGAGTGGAGAGGACGTGCTCATATTGGGGATAATTGTTTAATGTAAATTTTTCAATCCTGGTTATTTTTTTTTTCTTTCTTTCCTTAGCGTTGGAATGAGTTGTGTTGATAATGCGAACTGTATTTTATTTTATTTTATTTTTTTTTGTTTTTGTTTTTATCCTAATCTCCACTACCTTTTTTTTTTTTGTCCACACACCTTATATGACTAATGATAGAATTATACCAGTAATAACTGTTGATGAGGTTATAAAATGGTCTGAAGAGGCGCAATCTACTTTGCAGAAAACACAGAAATTATGCACAGATGCACAATCACTGTTACACCTCACTTCCCAAGAGCTAACTGTTATTTTACCAGAACGATTAGAAGCTATTGAATTTTTATTCACAGCGTATTCAGAACAGTATCATATAGTTCTCAAGAAAGTTGAACAGATTGACGAGTATATAAATGGTAATATCATTAATGCTATTAATGAAGTGGATACTTCTTTAAACCCGTCTTTGAACCAATTGAACAAGATATTGAAACAGTTGGAAAGAACTAAAGTTCCTTCATTTATCGTTGATAATCCAAATCCAAGTAAAACATTGTTAGATTTTACCTCCATTGATTCTATAAATTTACTCAAACAAAATATAGATATATACAAATTAAATTGCAAAAAGATCAAAAGCTTGTTGGAAACGGAAGTGCAAGAAAAGATTCATGAAATACATAATGAAATGATAACCAAATTTAACGAGATTGTTAGATTATACGATTTACTAACTCCGTTTCAATTAGAATTGAGGGCAGCAACTCGTGGCGCGGATGGGAACTCTATTGTGGGAACAATACAAAGAGAAAATCAAGCACTTGAGAATGAATTGGTATCAATTTTAGAAATGCAAACAAATCATTTTGATCAATGTATGAAGGCTGTAGAGTTGGTGTCTGCTGGTAAAGGCACTGACATGAATCTTGAAGTATTGTACGGTGATGTACAAGAACTACCTGAAGTGTTTAAGGAATTGACTACAATTTATGATATTATACTTAAAAACGAAGAAAGGTCACGAAAGTTTTTATCAAACAATAAATTAAACATTGAGACTGTTTTGGATTTTATGCGAGTACAATTGGATCAATTTCGTGTGTTTAAAACTGAGTTATTTCCTAAGTACTTGGTGTTGATATCTGAATGCGAGAAACAAATTCAATCATGTTCACTACCGGTGCAAAAAGATAAATTGCCATGCGAAGTGTATTCTGAAACTTTGCAGGAATTGACTTCACATTATGTTAATTTTATAAACATCTATACTACGAAATACTTGACTGAATTACACCATCAACAATTTACGTATCCAAAAAAGTTTTTAAACAAATTGACTCAATTTTTAAATGAGGATATTTACAGAATTCAATTAGAAGAAGGAGAAAGAAGACGACAATGGATGATCAAGTATGGTCAGTTTATTCCTTCGGAGTTCAAACTACCTGGAGAAAATGAATTGCCGGTAATTGTGCAGATCATAACGGAAGGATTGGAACATGTTCAGAATGAGGATTCCGAGGGAGAGTTTAATAAAGAAAAGCATTTAATTGATTTGATTGAAGGAATAAAGATATAAAGTTTATAGAAGTTAATAGTGAAGAATGTATTTATCCTTTGAACATAGTGGATTCCGCAAAATGCTATTGGAAAAATATCAACTTGAATTCTTGGATTTAACATCATTTCCATTAATGGGAAGATAACCTGAAGGTAAAATTTGATATTATGTTTGTAGATCACTATAATGGCTGTCTGATATACAGCAATAGTTATAAAGAAAATCTTTGGATTAATACTTTCAAACTAAAAAAAAAAATAAAAATACAAATAAAAATAAAAATAAAAAAAAAAATAAAATAAAATAAAATAAAAGAGAGAAAAATCTTGCAGCACTTTCAAACGACAACAATTTCATCACATAATAAATGCCACCAAAGTTCAACTATGGAGGTTTATCATTCACGAAAGAGAACAGTTCAACTGAATGTTCCAATAGTGAGTCTACGACGAGGGGGGGTATGATGATGGCAGCAGCAATTCACGATGGATATTCAGATTTAGAAGATGATGAACAACAAGTACCCTTGTCCAGTATAGATCAACCACAAGAACCTTCTTTACAGTCCAAGAATATTCAGACTTATGGTATTGGTGCCAAATTGTTAATGAAGATGGGGTACCAAGAAGGGAAAGGGTTGGGTGTGAATCAAGAGGGTATAGTGAACCCAATAGAGACAAAGCAACGACCTCGAGGATTGGGTGTTGGGGCGGTGAATGAAAGAGGTGAAACTGAATATAGTGAAGATGATGAAATGACAATTGATTTTGAAGAAGAAAATTTCAGGTCCATATCTACTTTATCACGTAAATTGTACGATGTGATACTAAATTTGGAAAAATTGAATATAGTTGTTCCACAGGAAGTTAAAGTAGTTTGCGATCTGATATCTCCCAAATCAGATGACTCTATTTTAAGAGCGGAGAATCTTTTAAAGAAATTAAATGGTATACTGGAGGAATTCGGCACAATACTAGAAAGAGAGAAAGTTATTGACTACCTGTTGAAGGAACTAAGACAGGACACAGAATCTAAAAATTTGGAAAATTTGAGAGCTATCAAGGAGTTACTTGAAAGTTCGATATTATCCAAAGAGCAAATGATTGAATTATTAATAACAACATATGCAGATCAGCCAATCGCGGCTTCTGTGTATCTTACATTGCGAAGAGAAGAACTAGAGGAATTGACTAGTATTCCAATAGAAAACTTGGAAAAACAAGAAAAAGTTGTACATGAATTACATAATATTAAAAATGAGTATCAAAAGTTTCATGCCACCGACTTAGATAAGTTTTTATACAACAGATACTTTAAATTAATTAAAGACTTGCTAGATGACGACTCATCTGGAGAAGAGAATTTAATATCCCTTTTATCATTATGGATTAACAAGCCGATCTTTAGTTTACAGGAAACACAATTTACTCGATTGGCAGATAACTTGATTGTTCCCTATTTGAAGCTAAAGTTAGAAAACAGCAGTGTAACATTACCGGAGTATTTTTTGGATTATTTAATTATATTTTGCAATGAGGATTTAGGAGGATTTGATCCATTATTTCTACAATGTATTAATAAATATCAAGGTTATCTTGATTTTAATAATTCAAACTCATTATGGTCCAACTTTAATAGCAAAAAAGTATTTCATACCCTTGAAATATTTAATAACAACTGGATACCATTTGTGGAAAAGTATACTCCAAGAAAGATCCAAGCAATATACTCCATATTTGTAGAATCACTTGCCAAATGGTTGCAAAGAATATATTTTGAAACCACCCATGACATACCCAAACTCGACTTTGCATTTTCAATATGTAAATATGTTAAACATGAACATTTGTTAAACATGCTACAATACCAAATTTTTAATCCTTGGTTGAAAAGCATGATTCAAATTCATGATGCTGATCCCCCAGCTGTAGCTCAATGGTATGGAGACTGGTCGAGGTACTTTTGCAACAAGATACACAATAATGGCATTATTAGCGACACCATTAAATGGTATTTAAACAAAGCATTAGATATTATTGAATCCAAATTTGATGAAACAACTTGCATGCGAATACCACAATTAAATGGTAGTAGTACACCGGGAATAGAAAAACTTTTGAATCCTACAAACAATATCAATGTAAACGGAGTACCTTCATACCAATTAAAGACATCATTTAAAGATGTAGTGTCCAAATTTTGTTTACAGAAAAACATTTTAATGACATCATTAAAAGATAAATTTCAATTTGAAAAGGGGTTACCAATATATCAGTTTAGCCGACACGAATCATTTAATAAGCAAGTGTATGGGTATATTGAGAATGATGTGTTATGGGTAAGTAAAACGGAAGGACTGGAATATGTACCAATAAATTTAGATCGTCTAATCAGTTACATATGATTTTATAGATAAAATAAATTAAGCGAGAGTGGACTCTTCGTGTAAAAAAAAAAAAAAAAAATATACAGCGAATGGAAGTTGGGGCAAGATTCTCATAACTGCGAGAAAAAAAAAAAAAAAAAAAGGAAAGATGTGCGTCTGTGTGTATTAAATTAAAATGTGAAAAATTAAACCGATCATCAATATTTATATAAAAAGTCTTGTGTTGTCAACAATAGTTTTTATTTTATCTATTTTATCTATTTCATCAATACTTTTTTATTCACAATGTTAAGAACAGCCCTAGGAGCATCCAAACACAGTCGAGAATTCAGAAAAGCAATGATATCTGAGCTCCGTCGATCATATTCCGTTGAACAACCCTCTAGTCATCCACCTCCACAACCACCACCACCAACAACAACTAAACTCGGTGATGCTAAAGATTATTTAAGAAAAGTACAAACTGATAATACGCAAGAGTCTGAGAAAATGTTGAGATTTTTCAGAAAAGTAGGTGCTATTTCTACTGGTGCTGTTTTGATATCCCTTGGATACGCTATTTATGAACAAAATTTTAATGGACAATCAAATATACAGGAACATCAAGTACAGGTTGCTTCTGAACTTCCTGATTTGTCTAAAGATATAAGATATCAAAAGAGAGGCGAGTAACTTGTTTTCGATTTATGTATACATAACAACTAATAGTTTATTTTTATGCAGTTTTTTTTTTAGTTTTTACCAACAATGTGTCTTACTTTCTAGAATGATCATTTCCTGTATATAATCAAGATTAGTCTAATGATGATTGACACCATCACTTTTTTCTCACTCACTCACACACACACACACACACTCTCTCTCTCTCTCTCTCATTTTGTTCACTTTTCATTATTAAGCAACTGCGATTTTTTATTTTTTTTTTCAAGATTGCTATTATATAAAGGATATATCTTTTTTTCTTGATACACATTTATATTACCGTTGGTTGTGTTTGATTGATATTCATTAGCATTTTTTAAACGTTATTATGTACAGATCAATTATCAAATCTTCAATTATCCGTCATTCCGTGAGAACGACAACTAGAAACTATTCAACAAAACCGGTATCTTCGACTTCCAATTCTAAACTAATTGGTGGAATCATAGGTGCATCGATTTTAACTTTCGGATACATCTCTGCCCAATCAAATAATTTAATTCACAATGCATCTGATGCTGACCATATTAGAGAAGATTTTGCAGAAGGTGATGCTGATGCTGATGAAGCAAAAGTAGCATTAGAAACTGAAGAAGACAAATTGAAGAAAAAGGATGCTAAAGATTCAACTAAAAGAGTTGCTTCCAAAAAAATAGATAGTCCAGCTGTTAAAAGTGAAGGTAATGCTCAAAAGGAAAGTGAATCTGCCAAAGTTGGAGGTCCTGGAAAGAAAGCAGAAGGTGAAGGTGAAGGTGAAGGTGAAGGTGAAGGTGAAGGTGAAGAGAAACAAGAAGCTGCTTTCAACCCAGAAACCGGTGAAATCAATTGGGATTGTCCTTGTTTAGGAGGTATGGCTCATGGACCATGTGGAGAAGAATTTAAAGAAGCATTTTCATGTTTTGTTTATTCTGAAACCGAACCAAAGGGAATTGATTGTATTAAAAAATTTGAAAATATGAGATCTTGTTTTAAGAGATACCCTGAACATTACAAGGATGAATTATATGAAGATGGTGAAGAAGATGCAAGCACAGAAGTCGTGGAACATATTGTTCTTGAAGAAACTGAACCTGCTGCTGCACAAATCGAGCAAGGTATTGATGAAGGTAAGATCAAACCACCACAATCTAAAAAAGACTAGAACCCGCTCAACAGCAACCCCATACTGTATATATAAAGATGTAAAAATAAGTTGTGATAATAAAATAAAAAAATAAAAGTTCATTTCTGTATATTTGTCAATTAAAAAAAAAAAAAAATAAAATAAAAAAAGGGAATAAAATTCATCATCTATTAATTCTATTATACCCTCAACACGCACAACTCGATCCAGTGGTCTGAGATGAGTTGATATTTCTATTATTTATTTGATTATTTATATCTCTCAAATCAATCTTATCAAATTGTTGTAACAACCTTTTCTTGACTTGATTTTGATCCCCTGTTACCAAATCAACACCAATTTTTGCAACTCTACAAAACAAATCCTCCACCAAATCCAACCTCTTGGCACTCACTTCCAATAGCGAATTATCCCAATCATCTATATAATCGCCAACATTCGCATAAGTTGTATTGCTAGTTACGATGTCCTTAATTTCATTCATATCCACACATCTATCACTGGTTTTGTCTGATTTGTTACCCACTATAACCACACCAGGCAAATCAACATGACAATGCTCCATGAACCGACTGAACCAGTCCCGTATACTCAACACAGACTCGTAATTAGTAACGTCGTAAACCAATACACAAACATCGGCACCACGATAAAACGCCTGCGATATACTATTGAACCGTTCTTGACCCGCCGTATCCCATATCTGTAAATTTGCCCTCGTCTCAGAAGGTAGAACAATTGTTGTCGTCAAGTAATCGCCCCCAATGGTTGCCTTGTATGCATTTGTAAATATATGATGGACAAATTGCGATCGTAAACATGTCTTGCCAACTCCCAGATCCCCTAGTAGTACAACTTTTAAAGTCGGTGCTTGTTTGGACGTATCGTTACTAGTTGACATGCAAAGATATTACTATTTATTTATTAAATATGAGTATATGGATATATGAGTATATGAGTATATTCTTGGTAGTTTGGTTTATTTCATTAGGGTAAGATTAAATTTCCGTAACTAATTTTAAAAATTTTCAAAATACAAAAGATCTATCTTTCTCTCTCTCGGTCTATAATTTTTTATTTATTTATTGATTGATTCTTTTTTTTTTTAATATATATATATATATATATATATATCGTGAATGTGACTAAAAGGGCTGGTTTCCTACACGATAAACAAAAAATAAAGCTAAACAAAAAATGAAAACACACATACAATCCATCCCTCCCCCCATTATTTTACAGATAGTTTATTCAAAATTTCCAACTTACCAATGCATATCTATACTAAAAAAATTCTAATATACTTCCTTCCCTGGGTGCGCCTTCTCTATATATAAGTCGTGTGCATGAAACCAAAAATTCTTTGATGTCTTCAATTTTTTTATTTTATTTTGTTTTTGTTTTGCTGTCTGGTAGAGAGGTGAAACAACAATAAAAAAAAAAAAAAAAAAGAGAAAATCATTGTAATTTAGCCTTCATATTCAAAGATCTAACAATAGAGCATACCACAACACAGATGAAGATCTATTATATAGGAATCATAAAATCCAATGGGGATAAAGCCATAGAATTGACATCAGCTAGGGACTTGTCTCAATTTTCATTTTTTGAAAGGAACGGCGTGTCCCAATTCATGACGTTTTTTGCAGAGACGGTATCTCAAAGAACACCTGTTGGACAAAGACAAAGTGTTGAGGAGGGAAATTATATTGGACATACGTATACTAGAGCAGAGGGTGTTTCTGGAATAATCATCACCGATAAGGATTATCCCACGAGACCTGCGTATTCGTTGATCAACAAGATTTTGGACGAGTATTTATCGTTGCATCAGGCCAAGGAATGGGAAGGCATTTCGCTGAC
>JAKTXM010000108.1:0-33958 GCA_030582575.1 Candida buenavistaensis | reverse complement strand
ACTATCAAGATCCGGTAAACTCATGTATGATAATGAATATGTTGTTTGACGTGGGTGTGTGTATAAAAAAATAAAAAAATCAAAAATCAAAAAATAGGTTTGCTATTTCTTTTTCTTTTGTTTGTTTACAAAGTTTGTTTATAATTTTTTATCAACACGAGAATTTTTTTTCTTCTACTTATTCCATCCCTATAACAACACTTTAAACATGAACTCGACACAGAGAGCATATGAAAAGTTTCAGAATCAAATGATTTCATTTGATAACTTAAAAATTGAAATGAATGAGTTAGCAATAGATTTAGATCAACAGTTGTCAGATAAACAATCTTTAATACTACAGCAAGAACAAGACCATAAACAAAAAATCAACGACATGGTGAATCAAGAATATCGCCTTAAAACAGAAGCAAAGACTTTACAACAAAAAGAGTACTCCGCTAAGGAACGATTAGAGTCTGCGATGAAATCATTAGAACAACAAAAATCAAAGGTGCAAGAATTGGCACAGAGAAAACAACAATTGATAGATACAAAACAAGATTTGGAAGAACAAATTGAAAAGATAGAAATATCTATTAAACAAGGTACTGCGGAACTTAATAAATCGAGTGATAATATGCTGGTACAAATGAACAAAAACTTGGTTGAATTGTCAAAATATGAAATGTACACTGGATTGAAGATTGATGTCAAAAGTGATAATATAATGAGTTTTGTATTTTTTAATTTAGATCCTAATGATTATGATAGAGAATTTGCCATTGAATTGGATGTTGGTAGTTCGAATTATATCGTAGGCGCTACGAATCCTCAATTACTGGAAAGCATAACAACAACATTACAGGATAATTTAAATGAGCATCGACAGCTTAGTAAGTTCTTGAAAGATGCAAGAAATTGGTTTAAAGATTTTGTACAATATTAATTAAGTAGCTCCGTTTTGAAATATAAACAATGTAGAATCATACTAGAAGAATACTTTTTTTTGTTTTGTTTTTGTAGAACAAGAGATATGAAGCTTGTTCGAAATAAGCATAATATTTCTCCAGTGCTATCTAAACCCTTTTAGAAGTAAATATTAACAATTTATATAAAGCAAAATATTTAAAGAACTTTTTTTTTTTAGTAAAAGATATTGGCAATGTTTTTGTTGTTGCATTCTGAGATATGAAGCTACGTCACTGCTGTTAGGTAATTGGTATCTGAAACAATTGAAACTATAGGTTTTAACCTGAAACCTCTCTTTCTACAAGTTCTCTATAATTACAATTTAAACCTCTTACTCTCTTACTTTCCTATTGATCATTTATAGTCTCTTCCTAGACTAAATTATATGTTTTTATAGCTATTGAGAAACTATCTATAGAATCATACAGAGTCTAAAATATACTTTTTATTGAGAATTATCATTGTTCACTGTTTCTTATTGTTATCGAGTTTAACTATTATTTCCATTTAGCGACTTGGTCCCATTATAATCAATTTGTTGTTATGCAGTCATATTAAGTCCCGTGAGCAGTTGTCGTGAAATTGTTAAATTGTTGTTTCTACCTCTCGTCTTTCTTTCAAGAGAAACAAATGGAAAACACTAGATAGTTCCTTCTCTTGGATAATCAATTAACATCTTGAGCTTTCACCTTTGCCGCAAGTACCTATATTTTAAATAACTTTTTAGACTTCAAATTGTAATAACTTGGTTCCGTGGTCTAGTTGGTTATGGCATATGCTTAACACGCATAACGTCCCCAGTTCGATCCTGGGCGGAATCATTTTTTTTATTTATTGATTAACTACGTCATTACTGTAGCTCAATGATTTGGTTAAGATTAAATTCCTGCCACTTCCTCCTTCTATCCAATTGATTAATTTAATGTTTCAGAGAACGTGGTCAGAATATGACGGGTCTCGGGAATTTGTAACATCCGTAACAACAAGTTAAAATTTAGTGGAGACAAAAAAAAAAATAATCTAAGAACTTTATTGCTGAGACTTAAAATTCACAAGCACATAATTCAATTTATTATAAATACCTCTCTCAAGACTTTTTAACCTTTTACTCTTTCCCCTTTTTTCTCCCCTTTATTTTACAAACATGTCTGAACATAGTGAAAGAATTATTGGTCATATGAATAAAGACCATCAATTGGCTTTATCTGATTATGTCGTTGTCTATGGTGAAGTCGATCCTAAGAATTTAGTTGAAGACTCCGTTGAAATTGTGTCCATTGATGAAAAGCAAATTGTCATTGAATATGATTTGGTTAAACCACCAATTACTAAAACTTTATCCCTTTACTGGTATGATGCCAAAGAAGATAAGAATATAGAAGTCAAATCATTCGGAGACATCAAGGGAAAATTAATTGCCATGGCAGACTACACTGCGAATGAACAAGGATATGCCAGTAAGAAATTGACCAAGGTTTATGGACCTGATCCATTTGGAGCTTTGATGTATATTATCTGGCCGGTTTTATTAATCAATGCTTATAATCCAAGTATTTTGACAAAATTGTTTGCAAATGATGCACTTTTCCAAAAAGTGGTTAATTATTTACCTTCAGCAGCAATTTCGGCTTATAAACATCTTGCAGTTAATGCTTTGAAATATGTAATTGGTCTTTTTGTTGTTCATTTTGGGGAAATATTGTTGTCCTCTAAACCAACACTTGAAAAATACAGAGTCCCAGAAAATCAAAGATGGAAATGGTACATAATGCACCTTATTGAAGGTTTCCCTGTTATTCTTAGACTTAAGAAAGTCACTAAATAGACTTCTTTAGAGTTGTAAATACATGTGAAATACTACTTTTTTAAATAGGCTGTGCTTTTTCCAATATATTTTTTCACGTAAATCATACTTGTACATCTTAACCACATTTTTCAAAAAAAAAAAATCATGATACCTATGGCAATCATCAAATGTATAATTCACCAAGATTTCAAGAAGAATTGGTATTTTGAACTTCTCTTTTCGCGGTGAAGTACATAAAACCCCCGTAATATATCCAATTGTGGTTTAAATGACAGATTAATTATCTCAAAGACACTAAAGTACTATAGAAGATAATTGTAGATTAAGTCATACAAGATTCAGCGTTATAAAAATATAGGTATCAAATTCATTCCGAAGCTTCTCTCCAAGTTCAAAATTTATTAAAACATTGAATCTGAAACACCCTAGATGGAATTAATGCAATAAGGGTGTTTTTTATCGGCTATAGGCTTCATATATTTGTCATTTTAATATAGTTGAAAATAACCTAATTTTCAAACCTGTACACAGTAATTATAAGTCACGGGGACTGGCCTGTTTAAAAAAACACTTTTGTAAATTGGCAACTTGTCCGAGTGGTTAAGGAGAAAGATTAGAAATCTTTTGGGCTTTGCCCGCGCAGGTTCGAGTCCTGCAGTTGTCGTCATTTTTTTGGAACCAATTTATATTCTAAAACTTGTTAATTCTTTAACAAATTATGTACGATGTTTAAATGGTGACAATTTTTTTTTTCTTTCTTTCTAAGATATGTATATCTTCCATCAGGTCTTTTTTAGTCGTCATATGGCTGAAATTTCATGTATCATTGCTTTTACTGAAAATGCACAATTATACACGACTATTTTCTATTCTTCGTGGGTTTTTGTGTGTTGGGGTGTGTATTTCGCGTAAGAAACTTCCAAAACTGCTGTTATTGCTGATTGTTTAGGTTTTAAAAGCAATCACCGTTTCGAAGTTCACACAACAATACACACATTCTATAGTAGATTAAGCTGTTTTAATTTTTCCTTCTTACATATACATTCTCAGTATGAATTCTGACCTTCATCGAAACGAACCGTTAGGCAATAATACCCAACCGGACTTGCAGTTCTTTGCACCTCCCCAGGACCCCATTTACACTGCGCATTTTGAACCAGGAACATTGATGACAAATAGAATATCAATGAATCATTTAATGACACACTCATCTCCTATACCACAACAATCGCCGCCGCCACCACCACCACCATTACCACCAATTGATCCCAAATTTGATGAAGATGATGAGGAGAAGAAAATAGCTGAAGAGAAACTAGATCCTATAGCTTTAGCTATTAGAAATAGAAAACTTAAATCTGAGTTATCTCCTGATGAAAGAGGCTATATAATTGGTCGATTAGTTGGTACAAGCCTTCAAGATCTTTCTAAAGAATTAAAATTATCTCGAAGTACTATACAGAACACATGGAAGATGTGCTTAAAAAGGACACATAACAATACACTTAATCAAAATAGAGGAAGGAAACGAAAGATTTCTCCAGAGGAAATGATTGGTGTACGAAACTTGATGGACCTGGATCCTCGCATGACCAAACAGGATGTGATAAATAAATTGAATTTGAGGGTAAGTGCTCGAACGCTTACAAGAGAGTTACTGAGAAGTAAAAAGCCAACTCATCGGAGTTCCACGAAGTGAGTTTATTCGTATATGCATATTTATTTATTTTTTTCTTGTTAGTTCTTTGTAAGGAGTAAAATCTAGGGTTGATATATGTACTATATTTAAGTCTGTTTCACCTTTTTGGTATTTTGATTTTCTGTTTCATCTAATAGTCTCTTTTTTGAACTTTCTTCTATTTCCTCATCGCTTATATCCAACTCTTCACCTTCTGTTGTGTCATCCTCATTATCTGCACCATCATCCTCGTCTGGAGATAATGCAATAATATAGTATTTCAAAGCATTCAAATAGAGATCATCTGCTATCAACTGAGCTAACTCTTCGCCATCTCTAAATTCCTTTCCTGGCTTATCTCCCGTCCAATTGAACCAAGCAAAAAATGATTTCATTCCTAGTCTATAGTTTTTTTTGTCTTTTGAAGACATATCTTTCCTTTCCTGGTCTTTATACTTTTCTTTGATTAACCAAGGATTTATTTTATTCAATTCTTTTGGCCATTGTACTTCAACTGGTTCGGAAACAAAACGTTCTTCTCCATCTTCTTCAGTAACACTTTTAAACTTTTTTGTTATTTCTTGTTCTGGAACCAATGGGTTATCTCCAAATGTAATAGTAATGTTAAAGTCTTTATGATTCACGGAATCGTTGTCCACGATAGGGTAATCCACGTAAATATCATTAATATATTCCAAATATTTCAAATCATCTGAACTTATATGATCTGCAAAATCATCATTTTCTGCTAATACGATATACCAAAATTTTGGTACTTCTTTCAATATGGTACGTCTTTTAGCGTACATCGGTTGTGTTTTTCTAATTCTGTATATATCGACATCTTTTTCAACCGATCCCATTTCCTTTTCCCAGTCACCCAATTTATCCAAACTCAATTGGAGCTCTTTACCTTCATCCTTTTCATCTGCCATCTTTGAAATTGGATTGATTTTTATATCAACACAAAGCAAAAGTAAATCAAAAGAAACGAAAAAGGGAAAAAAAAACAAAGAAACAAAAAACAAAAAAATAAAATTCTTCAGTAAAGATATTTTTAGTTTCGATGTCTCTGTAAATTGCGCAACTACATTTTTTCTTCCTTTCTTGTTGTCATTCCACTTGTCTACT
Organism: Candida buenavistaensis; assembly: GCA_030582575.1. Taxonomy (NCBI): domain Eukaryota; kingdom Fungi; phylum Ascomycota; class Pichiomycetes; order Serinales; family Debaryomycetaceae; genus Candida; species Candida buenavistaensis. The sequence goes on along the minus strand of JAKTXM010000108.1, from coordinate 28,391 downwards.
TGACACTTTCCAAAGCCACATCATGTTAAAAGAAAATGAGACTATATCACGAGCACTTCTCACAATTGATAAATTCAAAGGAAACTTACAAACTTTTAAAACAGCAATAACAAATGGAGAATACACCCATCTAAACAGTCCAAACAACCATTCACGAACATTGATATGGAAAATATGTTTAATCACAGATAGTCTAAAAATAAGCACATGGGAATCCAAACTAAATGATTCCAGAATTGTATTTGAACAACTAATAAATAGAGATGACATGAAGTTGCCTTGGAATAAACTTGACCCGGATTCTGTTTATTATGATTCTGGTGATTTATCAAGAAAATCAAGTATTACTAGAACCCTGTCCTTACGGCGTAAACCACAACGACAGAAATTATTAAAGAAAACAGTTCTTTCAAGAGAACACATTAAAGACGATCCATTGTCTGTTACAACTTATGTTAATACAGATGATGACTTGGAATTACTACAAGCAATTGTATTGGATGTTGAACGTTTGTTTCCTGGAGATGGATTTTTCCATGACACTTCTCCCACCAGCGTTCATGTCAAGAAACAATTGATAGAAATATTATATTTATGGTCAAAATGTAATCCACAAGTCGGCTATAAACAAGGAATACATGAGATATTAGGGTTGATATATAAGAACCTATATAAAGAATCTGTGGATATTCCATCAACAAATACGTTTTCAGAAGATGATTTTCGTATACTTTGTTTATATGATATCCATTATTTATGCCATGATATGTTTACAATTTTCAACAAATTTATGTTGCAAAGCGGCATAGTGACTCGATTTTATGAAAGTGAAGATGCATTATGGAAATCAATTGAAATATTCAATATTAAATTGATGAAGATTGATCAATTTATTTACTATACATTGAATTCGAAATTGAAATTGGAACCACAGTTATGGATAATCAGATTTTTCAGATTATTATTGCTAAGAGAGCTAGGAAATGACTTGGAAACGACAATTTTATTGTGGGATAAACTAGTAGCTTCCTCTACAAACCATCTGGGAAGCAAACTCACTGCCATTCCGGATATACTAAACTTCATGATTATTCAATTATTAATTCAAATAAAGACCGATTTGATATCTAGTGACTTTAGTGAATGTTTATCCTTATTGTTGCATTATCCAATAAAGTTTTCACTACCGGCAACAAGAGATGATTTTATTAATAAAGTGTATACAGATGCCATGAAGTTGTATGAGAAACGAGACGACGATTTGAAATTATACGAGTATGGGATAAAATTAAATAATAGATATAATCCAAACTTGAAAATTTTAATGAATTATAAAAATGGTGAGAAGAGCAGTAGTGAATCAGTGAGTTCAAGCCGTGCCTCGAGTCGAGCACCCAGTTCTACACCTCCTTTAATTAAACCGCCATCATTACCTTCTCAAATTTCAAACTCGCGTGAAGAGAATATGAAATTTGAAAAGATGAGATTAGAAATGAGATTAAAAAAGAAAGCTCAACTGATGATTAATAAATAGAGTTCAGATTACAGCATAAATATAAATTTTTGCAATTCCGCGACATCTCTTCACGACATTGCGACAAACTGAATGAACTGAATGAACATAAAAAAAAAAAAAAAAATCCAAACTATAATCAAAAAAACTCAAAGCACAACACAAATGGGTAAAAGAAAATCATCATCACGTAAACCAGCTAAGAAAATTAAGCAAACTCTTGATACTACGTTTACATGTTTATTTTGCAATCATGAAAAATCAGTGATTTGTACCATCGACAAGAAGAATCTACTTGGGGAATTACATTGCAAGATCTGTGGACAAAATTTTCAAACTCCTATACATTCTTTATCACAAGCTGTTGATATCTATAGTGATTGGATTGATGCTTGTGAAGATTTAGCCGAAGAAGCTGGAGATGGTGAGGAGGTATATACAGATGAAGAAGGAGAGGAAGGTGGAGGCGATCAGGATCGAAGTAATAAAGATCCAATTCTAGATTCAGATGAGAATGAAGACTTTTAAAACAGTTTTTACAGGTAAATAAAATAAAAAAATGTATTATATTTAGATGTCTATCACAAAGCTTTGTTTTTACAAGGAGCAGTTCTATTTATTGGTAAGGTTATTCAAGACTTGATCATAAGTGTCATTTAATTCATATCTATTATCAGTATTTGTAAGATCTTCATCATTTTCAGTAGCTCCCTCTTCAACTTGTGTTACTGCTAACTTCTGTAACCTAGATTTGATATCTTCAATATTTAATAAATCATGATCTTGGTAATCTAGCTTTTCATTATTCTCATACTTAAATACCTTTTCTAAAGATACTCCCTTTTCCTTTAATTCAGTCAAAAAATCAATAACATTATCTAAATCCGATAATTCAACACTCATTAATTTCTTTCTTAATTCTTCACCTGACATTTCATGGAATTCTTTAGAATTAGGTTTATGATAATTTTGAAGCTTTGCTAATTTCAATACTGACCCTTCTTCTTTTTCTAAATTATTCAAACTGTTACGTGAGCTTGATCTTGATATAGCCAATGGAGATTTACTAGCGAAAACACCACCGGCAGGTTGTGGGTCTAAAAATTCATTTTGTTCTACTTGCAGCGAATTATTTTCATCCCCTTCCCTTGGTGCAATAATATTAGTCAAAGAACCATCCAGTTTACCGTCATTTTCATCCACTAAACTTGAATCAATCAATTGTAAACCCTTTTGAATACTAGCATCAATGAAAATCAATCTAATTAATGTTTCTTTACCGTCTAAATCCAATCTATTTGATAATTGCAACTTGAGTAATTCATTGATTGTTTCTCTCAATTCGAGACGTATCGATTGTGCACGCTCTATAAATTTGATCACTTCAGGCAGTTGTAAATCAAGTTCTTGTTGAGCTTTTAATGCAAGAATTTCATGTAATTGTTCCGCTAATGACACTTGCTCAGAAGATTCTGCCAAAATTGGACTCTTTACAGAGTCTGGTTTTTTCGCTGAGTATAAAAGTCTTTCCATGTTTCTCATGGTGTATAACCCTATTCTTTCTTTAAACACATCAGGAAAATCGTCAGTATCACAATCTAAATTAATCAAACTCTTTGAATTCTTTACAGCATTAACTAAAGCAGAAGCACAAACAAAGTCAAGTTTAGAACCCAATATTGAGAGATATCCTAAATTATTACAAAAGGGTAATATTTCAGCAAGTTGTAAAACAGAAGACTGACTGAAATTTTCATTCTCCAAATGAAGTCTAACCAATTTAGGAAATAGTGGGAGTTTCGATGTAAAATATCCAATTGCTGTCTTTTCGTTTGCATCTGGTTGAGAATTTTCTGTCTTCCCATATGTACCCAACAAATGTTGATTGTTTGAAAAGTCAATGTACTTCAAGTTGGGTAACCTCATTAATAGCTGTTCAAAGACTTCTTTGAAAATATCACTAAACCTGGAGTTGGTAGAATTTAAACTAATGAATGATAATGTTGAATTAGACACCATATCATTATAATTAGGAAGTTTCGAATAATCAAGTAAAACTTTCAACATATTGACACTCAGAAAATCATTATAACCTAAATCAAGTCCTCTTGCAAAATCTTTAAATAACCAATTGTCACCAATTATTTTGATATGTCTAGGAGACAATTGATTGAAAGCCAATCCCAATCTCGAAGTCTTCTGCAGCACCGCCAAAGACATTAATTTTTCAAAAATTTCAATATCTGGGATACTACAACCAGTCAAAATCAATTCTTCAATACCACCTCTGGCAACTAACGTGGCAACAAATAATTCCCAATCAACGTCGGATCTGTTGTCTTTGTTGGATAACATTCTTGTTAGATTTTCTTCAAATTTGCTATCTGATTTCTTCTTTTTCTTTTTAAGTGTATTCACTGATAATGAGGTACATTGTGTGATATCTAATCTGTTTAATACTTTATTCCTTGATAAAAACCAACAAAGCAATGACCATCCAGCTTCATCAATTGGAGTATTTCTTAAACTTAGTTTCTCTAATTGTGTCTTTGCACTCATTGCAGAAAGCAAGATTTTAAATTGATCAACTGAAAAGTTGACACCATCCAAAGAAACACAAATTACAGGGGCAATTCTCAAAAAATCAGCAAATGATTGGATTTCAATCATTGTAGGTGTTGGATTACGTAATTGCAAGACCGGAATTGGTGCCATTGATCCTTTAGGAATTTGTTTCAAAATTGCCGGAATAGGGAGAATCTCTCTCAAGTGACAACAACGAGCATACATTGTATCAAGGGCCATCTTTTGAATTGGTGCTGAATAATTCATTGCCTGATGTCGTTGCATTGGTTTATCTATTGTTAAAGATTTGGCATGTTTATCAACTTGTGTGTCGTTATCTAATTCGAGTGACTGTGATGATTCAGATAGTTCTTCTTCTTCTTCAACTGGAACAGTTGTTTCATTAGATGGTGGTTCTGCATCTTTCTTAATATATGACAATGCCCCTGTGCCACCAACTACTACTCCACCACCTAACCCTCTTTGAGATTTTTCCATTTCTAATCTTTCTTCATCAGTTAGTGGACGAATATTTACAGTTCCATTCAGTTGAACTTCAACATTACCTCTTCGTGGAGTTCTAGAAGGTATTTGTTGTGGAGGATCAATCAAAAATGTAGAAGAATGAAATGCGACCCTTTTCAATGGTTTTAAACCTTTAAAACTTGGGTTGAAATCTAAACCTGATTTTGAAATAGTTTGCGGTGTAGCTGTTCTAGAAAGTGGTGTTCCTGGTATATATGAAGGTGATTTTGGTTCAGGAGCTTTAGTTGATATACTATTTTTTCTTCTAAAAAAACCAGTAACTTTGGCAGCACTTGGTTCTTCTTTCTTAATATGATTTGTATTTTCACACAGATTAATCAATGCTGGAGGTAATAATCCTTCATCCTTTCCTGAATTGGTAGATACAACAGACGCTCTACGACTATCTGGTCTCTTATAAAACTTGATATATTCTTCCAATCTAGGATCACTTGTGTCGCTTGAATAGGCTGGTGTTGACATTGTTCTTTGCAAATTTGAGCTTGTCATGGGTTTATGTGGTGATGCTGATGAATTTATGCTTATATTGCTACTATTATTGCTATTTTTGTCTGAATTAATATTATAATTAGATTTGAATATTCCTGACTCTTGAGATGGTGTGGGAATAGGTAATTCTTTCTGAAATTTATTCTTCAACTTAGAAAAGAATCCTCCTGAGCTGCTATTTGACATAACACTACTTCGTTTTCTTGGTGGTAATTGACGCAGTTTATGCTCGTGATGCGGGGATGTATCCGATTCTATATTTTCCTCCTTGATGGGTGCAATTGAAGGTTTTGTTTTATTGGTGTAATTATTGTTTGAATTGGATATATTTGAAGTTAGATGAGAAGCTGGTGTCAGAGAATGATTTGAATTTCCATCATTTGCTGTGGTAGTGGAAGAGATGTCGACATTTGGGTCTATTTCTGAATCTCTAATAAACCAATCGACATCAGCATCTTGTACTCCCTTTGTGTATAAATGAGTTTCTTCTGCTAGTATATCTCTCATCTTTTCCATCTCCAACTGTGGTTTGCTTTTGGGTTTAGAATCGTTTAACGACAGGCTCCTGGCAAGTTTCTGATTTGGGGAAGAATTAGGAGATCCATTTGTATTAGACTCCTCACTAGTTGGAAGCATTATGTAGCAATATTTGATTACTTAATTTTTAAAATGGATACAACTGAATTTGTATAGGAGTATGGTTGATCGTAGATAATCTCTATTAACAAAAAAAAAAAAAAAATTTAATTAATCCTGATTAAAAAAAAAAAAAAAAAAAATTAATAAATAATTAAATGAACAATGAAATGTGGTCTTCAAAATGATAGTGAGAATATACTTATATAAAAATAAACAAGTAGATGTGGAAGATTATTAAGAAAAATAAAAATAAAATAAAATAAAAAAAGAGGAAAGTAGATATATGAAAGTGTTTTAAATATTATGATTCCAATGTGCTTGTGTGGGGAGGAGAGAAAGGAAGGAGGTATGTAGAAAGTGGACGGTGTGTTGGACTATTTTATTACACAAAATTGTAATCTCGAATGTTTCTCCGTCGCTCCCCTTTGTTTGCAGACCAAGCAATCAAATCACAAAATGGCCAGTCATATTAAATAATCACTCCACCAAACAGTTCTAGAACTTCATAGGTTTAATCAGAAGTTTATTTTTCTTATCCCAATATAAAGTGGACTCGCGAACTTTAAATTAATATAAGCAAAATCGCTATTATCGGAACGCCTGATGAGTAACTAGGTGTGGTCATTTCAGAGAGAACTACATAAAATTATCATTAAGAGGCCAAGCAAAGCAGGTTCAATTATATGGTAATATTACTGGGCATGGGGATAGAATATTAGAGTTTGAAAAATTTTTTAAAAAAAACTACTCTTTAACTAAAACAAGTAATACCCTTGTATCAGGGGCTGTTATCTTACCCATAAATGTCAAAAAACTCATTTCCAGAAGCATACTCAACCATTCGCTTTATAAAAATTATCAATTTGGCTGATATTCTTTAACACAGGTGACTGAAGAGCAATAACAACTAGTTTTCAAAAAATAAATAGTTGAAGCTTAAATTTATAATCAGAAAAAGATCCAAAACGAAAATGGTATAGTGTATGATGTATTTTAATAATTCCCTCACAATCAACGGGCTGAAAAAGAAACATGAAAGGAGTTATGATTTTCATATTACAATGCATAGACAGAGAAACTGAAGAAAAAAAAAAGAATAAATAACAAGGCTAAAAAAATTTTAAAAAAATAACGACAACTGCAGGACTCGAACCTGCGCGGGCAAAGCCCAAAAGATTTCTAATCTTTCTCCTTAACCACTCGGACAAGTTGCCAATTAGTAAGCTAAAAAATGGCTGTGTTTTTTAAGTAATACTATTTTAGAGAATTGTTATTGTATAATTACAACTCAAATTTAAGTAAAACATTTTAAAAGTTGGTAATTCAGGTATGATATAGTTAAACCCAGATAGAGGTTTTTTTTTATTGGATTTTTGTTCAATTCTAAGGTTTTCTATTTTACTTAAATTTTGTAATAATTTCAATTCAAAAGTTTTACTAAAAAACTTGCACCGCCAGAATTTAAAATACTTAAATATCTTTTGGTACTAATAATGGGTAGATATCATAATCAAGTATATAATAAAACCCAGTCGTGGTTTTGATTAGAACTATATGTTTCGGTAATTACTAATGGTTCGGGACTGGACGCAATTCGATTTCCGCAATTTTCCCCTCTCGGAAAAACGGTTATCACATTTCAAATTTGTGGCGCCATTGCCTTACTAATCATTTTATATTTCCGACATGTACAAATACTTGATCTTTTGTAGGTCTAATTTAGTACGTTTTCTCAACAATCAATGTCAGTTCCATACGAAGTTAAACCATCGGATGAAATAAAAGGTACTCCAGAAGTGCCATATTACACACCAGCACAACCGGTACCAGCAGGCACTTTTTATCCACAATCTCTGAATGAAGTTGCACCAAAGATTTTCCAACCTTTAAAGATTGGTAAACTTACATTGCAGAACAGAATCGGTGTATCACCAATGTGTCAATATTCAGCAGATTACAAATTTGAAGCAACTCCGTATCATTTGATCCATTATGGTGCGTTGGTTAGCAGGGGACCAGGGATCACCATTGTGGAAAGTACTGCGGTGTCTCCAGAAGGGCCAGTATCACCACATGATCTAGGTCTTTGGTCCAACGAGCAAGCTGAAAAATTGAAACCGATTGTTGATTACGCGCATTCACAAAAACAATTGGTAGCTATTCAATTGGGTCATGGAGGAAGAAAAGCTTCCGGTCAACCAATGTTTTTACATTTGGAACAAGTTGCGGATCAATCAGTAGGTGGCTTTCCAGATAAAACAGTGGCACCCTCTGCATTACCATTCAGGCCTGGTGGTAACTTACCCGTACCGAATGAATTAACGACAGCAGAAATCAAACGTATTATTAGCGATTTTGGAAATGCGGCTAAAAGAGCCGTGGAAATTAGTGGATTTGATGCTGTTGAGCTCCATGGTGCTCATGGTTATTTAATTAATGAGTTTTATAGCGCCATTTCTAACAAGAGAACAGATGAATACGGTGGAAGTTTTGATAATAGAACCAGATTTTTAAAAGAGGTCATTGATGATGTCAAGTCTAAAATTCCATCTGAAGTACCAGTTTTTTTGAGAATTTCTGCAGCCGAGAATAGCCCTGATCCAGAAGCTTGGACAATTGATGATTCCAAAAAATTAGCAGACATTGTAATTGAAAAAGGAATTACGTTGCTTGATGTCTCATCTGGTGGTAACGATTACAGACAAGCTTCAAGATCAGATGCCAGCAAAGAAAAGAGAGAACCAATCCATATTCCATTATCAAGAGCCATTAAACAACATGTAGGTGATAAGTTATTAGTCAGTTCTGTTGGCGGACTTGAGGAAGATCCAGAGTTAATTAACAAATATTTAGAAGATGGTGTTTTTGATCTTGCTTTGATCGGTAGAGGGTTTTTGAGAGATCCAGGTTTGGTGTGGAACTTTGCTGATAAGCTTGGAGTTAGACTCCATCAAGCTTTACAATTAGGTTGGGGGTTCTGGCCAAATAAGCAACAAATTATTGATTTAATAGAAAGAACTTCTAAATTAGATATAAATTAGAGTTTTTTAATTATATACATAACAATAGAAATTAGTCGTACTTTTAATATATTCATATGAGGTGTTTCAGATTTTAGTAAAAGTCTAAATCTGAAACACGTAGAGATAAAATTTTGCAGTACTAAAACTGGACTAAAACTTGAGATGGGAAAAAAAAGGATTCATGTTAATTTAGAACTCTAATTTCTAACCATTATACCCTTGCAACCTATCTTCTAGTTCAAAGTATTTAAATACAACGAATTTCCAATTTTTTTAAAAAATGTAAGCCACTAAACCATATAGTTTTTTTTTATTTTTTTTTCCAGCATGGGGAGAGCTCTCGAACCTAGAGGAAGTCGCCAAGTTGTGTTCAATATCTCACAGAATTTCAAAGTGCTCAAAATATTAGGAGAAGGTGCTTATGGTATTGTTGCATTAGCGGTACATTTACCAACAGGGACCAAAGTAGCAATTAAGAAAATAGAACCATTTGAAAGACCTTTGTTTTGTCTTCGTACGTTGCGAGAGATCATATTATTGAACAAATTCAAAAACCATGAGAATATCATTCGATTGTACGATGTTCAAAAGCCAATGGATTATGCAAATTTTAATGAGGTTTACCTTATTCAAGAGTACATGCCCCTGGATTTGCACAACATTATCCACACCCATGTCTTAACAGATCAACATGTTCAATATTTCATATACCAACTTCTCAAAGGCTTGAAATTGATTCATAGTGCTCGAGTGATTCACAGAGACTTGAAACCATCCAATATTTTAATTAATGAACAGTGTGATTTGAAAATATGTGATTTTGGATTAGCTCGATTAGATGCGAAACATTATAACCTTGACGATATCCCACGAATTTCTATGCTTACTGAATACGTCGCTACAAGATGGTACAGGGCACCTGAGATCATGCTTAATGCTTCTAATTATTCTACTGCTATTGATCTCTGGTCAGTTGGCTGTATTTTGGTTGAGCTTTTGACATACAAGGCATTGTTTCCCGGCACAGATTATGTAAATCAATTGAGGTTAATTTTTGAAGTGTTGGGGACTCCCACGGAAAAAGATTTACAGATAATTAAATCTGAAAGGGCCCAAAAATTTATTCGATCACTTCCGGTTAGTATTAAAATAAATTTAACTGATTTTGTTAATAATCATCCATACAGAAGAATCAAACATCGTGGCCAAGATCCAGTAAACCCATTAGCTATTGATTTACTTGAAAAATTATTGGTTTTTGATCCAGCAAATAGAATATCAGCACAAGAAGCTCTTGAACATCCTTACTTAAAAGCATATCATGATCAATTAGATGAACCTGTAACACTGCCTGTTCCTGTTGAAGAGTTTGATTTTGATACTGATAAAAAGGACTTGGATACTAATGATTTAAAGAAACATATTTTCCAACTAATAATGTCTTCAAATTAATTTCGGTTTTAGTTATATATATATATATATATATATATATATATTCGTATAGAAAACTATCTTCTTTCAATTGTGAAATAAAACAAGAAAACGTACCCTAAGATTAAAAATATCACTGATAATCCTCCTAAAAATGAAATGTCTTTCCAGAATGCACCAACATTAAAACCAAAAGTACTTAAAATAACAGCTCCAGGAACTTCAATCGATAAACCATACTTTTTTTCTCTTAATATCAAGTCTTTTACTTCATTAATAGATAATGATTCATAAGCGTAATGGAATACAGATATCCATTCTAACCATTTGATTTCTGCATTCAAGTCTTCACTGTTTATAAACAACCCAGCAAATAACAATGACATAAGTAACAATAAGACTCCAACCATTGTGGAGGTACCAGGTTCTTTGACCAATATACCAACAATCAACATTTCAAGTGACACTGCAACATTGAATAATACCAATATTAAAATTGTTTTAAGAAATGCATTGTGTTCCATAGTTAAACCAACTAATGGGTATGCAATGCTAATCAAAATAATTGGTGGTAACACTCTCAACGGAACAATATCACAAAATATCTTACTGATGTAGTAACTCAATGGATTATAGTAATTGTTAGCACGTTCTCTAATAAAAATAATTCTTTCCGTGGCAAATGAATGTAATCCAGTCAATGCTGAAAATCCAAAAAAAGCCAACAAAAAAAAGAAGAGCCCCAATCTATTTTGGAACCCACTAATGTCATTGGAAACATCATAGTATAAGTATCCACAAAATAAACCAACCAAGATTGACAAAACATAATGAGCAAGCAAAAGTCTTGGATTTCTGTATAAGTTTTTAAAAGTTCTTGATGAAAGTATACCAATTTGAGCGATAAAAGTTGCTTTTTTAATATCACGGTTACTTTGTTCAAGTGGTAATGGATTTTCCTTACTACTTGTAATCTCCTGTTTTATTTCGTATGCCAATGGTGATTCAATGAACAATGTTGGTAATTTGTTTCTTAAACGTAGAATAGTCTCTTCTTCTCCTGTTTTGGATTTACGATGACCAAGAACGTCAGTGTTGTATTCATCACGATGGACGGCAAAATGTTCCCATTCTCTAGTAGTGTCTACTTGACTTTCAGATCTGTTTGTCAAAAATTCTGCATGTACATCAGCATCATGTAAATCAGTTGACGATGCGGCAACAACTTCAGAATCGGCATTTGAAACCTTGATAATTTTATTATGATCAACAGTAATATCAATTAAATAATCAGCAATATTATAACCCAATGGACATTTGTATCCATTATTTGTAAAAAATTCATTACATTTCATCATTTCTCCTGAATAGATTAAATCCCCTTCACTGAGCAATATTAATTTATCAAACAATGAAACAATGTTACTTCTTGGCTGATGAATAGTAAAAACAACAGTTCTATCGTAATCGCGAGACAATTTGACCAAACTTTCAACAACGTTTCTAGCATTATAAGAATCCAAACCTGAAGTTGGTTCATCTAAGAATAAAATAGAAGGTGAGGTGACCAATTCACAAGCAATCGAAACTCTACGCTTCTCTCCTCCTGAGATCCCTCTCTTAAAATTTGAACCAATCACTCTGTCCTTAATATTCAAGATTCTAAGTTCATTAAGAACTTCAATTACCCTAGCTTGTTTTTGTGCAAAACTCATATCTCTCGGAAGTCTCAATAAGGCACTATTCAAAACTGTTTCATAAACAGTCAATGTAGGAATCAAATGGTCCTCTTGATCAACAAATCCAACTATTGATTTGTAATGTTTCGGATCGATGGTATTACCATTCACAAAAATAGATCCTCCAATTTTTCCATCTTTATTCTTACCTGCCAAAATTTCCAAAAGAGTAGTTTTACCAGCACCAGAACCTCCCATTATCGCCAAGCATTCTCTTGGTTTGACCAATCCAAATATTCCATTTAAAACTTGACGTCCATCAGAAACTTCATACTTGATATCTTCAAATGACAAAGTTGTAGGTTCAAAATTTTGGTTCATGACGCTAGGATCAGACACTAATGGTTCATAATCCGGTTTCTTAAATAATGCAGATTCACTTATATTCCGCAAAAGTGTAACCACTGCCAAGATACAAACCAACAAGACTCCAACAATAACAAAAATATTACCGAGGGTCAATTTTGGATTATCTGGAGGGGCGTATCCTGGAATCTCACTTTTATGTATACATTCTCCTGATTTACACTGCAAAGTAATATAAGGATCACCAAATACACTTTGAATTAAATCATTCATACTAGGTTCTGAAAAACGACATTTTTTCTCAACAACATCACAAGTAAAATCACCTGGGCCTTTAATAGTTTCAGTTAAAAACTCTGAAATATCAATTGATCCACTTTGACCACAAAGCATTCTATCAGGTAAACATTTACATGACACTTCTTCACAATTATAATGCGTGGTGTTCGCATTTAAGTCATAATCCAATTTACACTTATTTAAATCACAATAAAATGATTCAACTTGATCAATCCAAAATTGAAAATTACAATTTTCTGATGTCTTGTTACATGAAAATGTAGCTTGAGGAATTTTTCCATCCAATATTGAAAGGATCTTTGCATTTGTAACATCACACATTTGATGAAATTTATTAACAATAATACCTTCCTGATAGCACATACCTTTGAGACCTTCAGGCATGAATTGGTCACATACATCGTCACTATCACACAAGTTACAATTGATACCTGACCATCCTGGTTTACAAACACAATTTTTCTTCTTCCTAACAGGTCTTTTTGAATTTCCATCACCTAGAGAACCACATAATGGTTCAGAACAGTCATTTCCTCCAAATCCATCTTGACATTCACACATTCCGGTAAACGTGTTACATTGGGAAAATTGTGTACATTCAAAATTAGGGAGGTTACAATTGAAACATGGAGGACATTCTTTATCAGCATCTAAATTTCCTACGCGGTTGACAATATTGGGGTTGATTTCAAATATATCATACAACGCAAGTGATCTTTTAATTCGTGTAAACGAGGCGTCGAGTTCTTCACTCGACTCAATTTTTATAGCATTTGTTATTTTAGATACCAATGCAAATATTATGCATGTCAAGAACAACTTGAAATTCATTTGGGGAGGACTCTAGTTGAGTATGGCTGATGATAAGTAATTAATACAAATTTTCTTTTTATCTTTTTTTCGAAAATGAATAGTCTATAAGGGAATTTTTGTTTTATAATGAAATATCAAGAAAAAATAAAGTTTTTAACTCTATATTTGAACAATGAAGTCTCGTGATCTGATAATGAAAAAGGAGACTGAATGTTGTTCTTGCTCTTTATCTCTCCTATAAAACAAGTTTATCAATTTTTTTTTTTTTTTTTTGTAGGTAGCAGCTCACTCTGGTACCGCAATGTCATTCGTGTCTGCCATGTGGCGAACTGGGGGCAATACGCGCAATGGTTATAATTTAGAAATGCTTACATAAGCTGTTTTTTTATCTTTTATTTTTTTATTTTTCTTTTTTTCATACTTTTTAGTCAAGAAAATATTAAAACCAAACAATCAGCATTGCGAATTACGCACAACCGAACATCAATCCATATGCCAGCCATTAAAAAGAATAGGAAAACATATAATCAATCAACTTTTAGAAGAGTGCTACGATCAAAACTTAATCACAATGGAGAACCTATGAGTTTAAACAATGATAATAGTGATATGTTGATTTATTTGATATACATGAATTACTTGAATGAATTAGTCAAAGAAGGAAGTGACTCACAAAATGGTGGTGCAGGTGAAGAAGGAGAGGTAACAGAAGAACGTCTAGAAAATGCTAATGATAAATTAATGAAAAAATATAGAGGTTAGGTTAATATATACACGTGTCTATTTATTTAAAATACAGTATTTGGATCTTGTAAAGTTTCTATCATATCAATTGCAGCTTGAGGATCTCTTTTGTTATAAACAAACAACCCTTGTAATTGTGCTGTACTTACATGTTGTAAATTTAATTTTCTATATTTTGCCAAAAATTTCTCACACAATTCTTCTTGGTCTTCATAAAATCTTAAAAACATATGTCTGGCTTGGTATTCGGTGGCATTATCTATCATTACTTTGTAATCAACTCTTCCTGGTCTTAACAACGCAGGGTCTAATTTTTCAGGGTGATTTGTCGTCATAAATGTAATACATTCTTCAGCACTAGCTACACCATCCAATGCGTTCAATAATCCAGAAAAGGTAACACCATTAACATATCCTTGATCACCAGTTTGTTCTCTCTTGTTAAAAGCTGCATCAACATCCTCTAATAGTAATATCGATCTGTTTGGTATATGATTCATTAAGTGATTCAATCTGTCATCTGTCAAATTGTTTTCAGACAAGTTTAAAATACAAATATTATAATCTAACTCACCAGCCAAAGCCTGAATGAATGAAGTTTTACCGCTGCCTGGAGGCCCATACAAAAGATAACCTCTTCTATAAGGTATACCACGTTTATGGTACCATGATCCACTAGTTAAAAAATCCTTCACATCATTGACTATACCTTCAGCTATTCCATTATCTAAAATAACTGAACCCAATAATCTTTTAGATCTTGGCTGACCAAAAGGTCTCCATTCAGGTCCCCAAGAAGTAAATATCACAGTTTTACCCTCGCGAGCTTTTAATGCCAATTTTTTTGCTTCGGCTAATAAATCATTAAATAAGGTACGATCTCGGTAAAGGGTAGTTAAAGTGACAGTTTCAAATGGTGTTCCGCTAGTCATATCCAACAATTTGCCCGAACGTTCACGATTAACTAACATAAATGCTCCTTTGTATCTAATTAAATGTTTTCCAGGTCCAGGAACCAATGAAAAATTTGTTGTGATGGCTCCATTGTCATGAGTTATAACGTTTGTTTCAACAGACAAATGACGTGACGTTCTATTTT
This sequence comes from Candida buenavistaensis, assembly GCA_030582575.1. Taxonomy (NCBI): domain Eukaryota; kingdom Fungi; phylum Ascomycota; class Pichiomycetes; order Serinales; family Debaryomycetaceae; genus Candida; species Candida buenavistaensis. The sequence continues at coordinate 13,184 of JAKTXM010000108.1, read as the reverse complement.
TGTATTGGGACATCCACTCTAGAAACCAAAGATATGATTTATCCTTGGATGGAATCTCTAGATCAACTAATAATTGACGATAAATAAATCCAGATCCTTTTACAAATCCCAGTCGTGCTAATGCAAGTCCAGTACCGAGAAGCATTAATCCACCACCTGCAGCAAAATATGGATTATTAACGACTATTTCATTAAATCCCAGACTTAGCATTCCTTTGATTGACCCATCAGAGGAGTTTTTTATTTTTTCAAAATCAATAGACTGGGGTGGTTGTGACATCTATGACTGGGGGTAGGTGAAAAAAAAAAGGAAGAGAAAGAAATTTCCATTGATTTGCAAAAGTTGTATCGCGCGCGAACCAATTCATTCCACTACGGAGTCAAATAAAAAAAAATGGGTCGTAGATTTACCTTTTATCCGTTTGTTTGCTAAAAGAGTCGGGGGGAGGGGGTAGTAATTAAATGGAGAAGAAAAAAATAAAATTATTAGACACTCCAGAATGTCTTTTGTCTCATGTACATTTCTATTCAAATCTACCCTTGCCACTTTTTTATTTTTTATTTTTTATTTTTTATTTTTTATTTTTTATTTTTTATTTTTTTTTCTCTCTCTCTTCTATATAACACTTATCCAGACAACACAGCCAGAAAGCTTCAACACATAGATACAATATGACTATGCACATTGACGAAGTACCTTCTCTGTCATCTTCCCAGACTGGTAACTTTATAATTGAAGCATCCGATTCAGACAAATCACCAATCACTAATCAATTAAGTAATTCCCCAGAAAACCCGCCAAACTTACAATCAAACAATCCATTTAGATCCTCGTCTGTGACAGTATCAACACCAACAATGGATTCGATACCTATATCACAAGTAAGATCCAAGATCACTAACGCAGAGTTATTGAAGCATCCATTTAAAACCTTAAATAGAATACTCGATGATTTGAAATGGACAGTTCCAGTAAGAGAAAAGTACAATTTTAGCATGTTGAATAGTAAACCAATAGATTATTCTGAAGAATTAAGTAAAGTGGTTGCATCGAGTGTTTTCCAAAAAACATTGATTCTTAATAACGATCTAGATTATTGCAAGTCTGTTGAAAGAGTGGAATTTACTGAAAGTCAACAAGTTCTTTATATAATAAGAGGGATGGTAGTGGACGATAGACAGAATGCATCTCATTTTAGAATCACATTTCTTGAAACTACTTCTAATCCATTTGTTACAAAAATTATGGATAAACATCAATACCATGCAATTCCACAAGGTATTGTAGCTCCTCATGATTTGAAACTTTTATTTGGAGACAATATAGATGTTGATAGAATAATTGATGATTCATTTTTTAAGAGCTTAAATTCACCAAATAACCAAATTCTAAGAGTTACTTTATTTAAACCAGAATTTACACAGGACGATTTGACTCCCTTGACAGATGAAAAAATAATTAAAGAAAGATATTTGGCTGGGATTGAAAAACACCCTAATTTATCCCCGGATACTATCCCAAATCCAACTCATTGCATAAAAACACTAATAAAAGTATTAAAGGGCCCTGTTACTCTAAGTCCGGAGGTTAATATCAAAACTATAAACCTTAAAAGCACTGTTATGGATTCACAAATTGATGTCAACTTATTATTTGAAAAATTATCATTTACATTGAATGGAGATGAGGTTGTTCCACCTGATTTAAACGAGTCACCTGCATTGAAAGAATCATTTATTAGAAAAATTATGGAATTAATTTTTTTTGCAAACAATTTGCAAGTACCACATAATGAGTTTCAAGCATTGTACTCATTTTCAGAAAACATGTCTCAAGTTTTTAGCAATATTATTGAATATGATAGACACATTAGTGTGATGAATTTTAGCAGCAATTACTCAAACAGGTTTCCCTTTTTTATCAACCTTAGTGCCTCTGCATATTTTCCTGATGAATTAATAATAAAGTGTTTTGAATTGACGGTACAATCAGATGAACTGAATAAATTATACTACGTTGATTCGTTGAAACAGATTAGAAATTTCCGTAATAGTAATGGTGGCTACTCTGCAAACAATAAACTTGATACTTATTTTAGACAACATGATTTGATCGGATTTAGTGACCTTCTTGAATCAATGAAAATAGTTGGGATTGTTGTTGATAGTAATGATATTGAAACAATTGATGATGATGTTATAATTGCAATGTACAGAAGTCAGTACAAAAATGATCCTAAAAATTACCAATATTTCAACAACCATTTGCGTCGAATTGCTGGTATCAAGAACTCTGAACAACTCAATGATTTTATTGAGAAAGAGTTAGTACCAATAGATATTGCACTTGAAGAGTTAAATATAGAAGAAATAACTGAAGATGAAGTTGTTATCACTGCTTACGAATTCAAAGTTGATGATTTATTGCAACAAAATGGGTTCAATGGAGACACTAATGCAGTTATTTTACTTAACAAGGCTTTGGTATCTGTTGCAGTTAACAGAAGAAGTTACATCTTATTGAATTATCTAGAATCGAAATTGCCGGATTATGTGAAAATACCAGAAATGGATGATATTACTGTCAACAAATCATACGGACTTTTCGGAATTGATAGCAAAGCTTCTGAAGCAGAAATCATATCAGCTTTTCAAGATAAGCTTCTTAAAGAGACCGATATTCGTTTGTTGAGGTATGCATTAAGATTGATTGCTGATAATAAGAAATCCGAGATTCTTTATAGTTTTTTGAATACTGGGAAAATTGATACATCTTTACTTCCAGCAGAAAATTGGCCATCTGGGTTGGATAACATTGGTAATACTTGTTATTTAAACTCTTTATTGCAATATTATTTTTGTATTAAACCATTGAGAGATTTGATATTAAGTTTTAATGAAAGAGAATTTAGTGCAAGTGATTATCCCGACTCGAGAAAGATTGGTGGACGTAAGGTGGAAACCTTAGAAGTTCAAAGATCAAATCAATTTATATATCAATTACGTAGGTTGTTTCAAGAAATGATAACCACCAACAAAAGATGTGTTCAACCAAGTAAGGAATTGGCTTATCTATCATTTCTCCCATTATCCCAACCTGTTGATTTCAAGGAATCAGATAAAAAACCAAAATACCATCAAGTAACTGAAGAATTAGTGGAAATTGAAGGAGATGATGGTTTAGAAATTGAACACAAAGAGAAAATTGAGTCTGAAAATGACATTACCATGATAGATGATAGTGAATATCCTAAGCCTGTTCAAGAAGAATATGATGACAATGAAGATATTCTTGTTGCTTCTAATTCAAGAGCACTGTCAATGAGATCGATGATTGATTCAGAACAAGAAACACCTGACACATCAAGTGGTGATGATGATCCATTAATTCCAAAGATATTGCCTATACTGACAGATCAAATTGAAAGTACTATTGAAGTTGGTAGACAACAAGATGTTACTGAATGTATTGAGAATGTGATTTTTCAAATTGAGACAGCATTACCTCCTAAATATATGGATAAAGATGGAGAACAATATGATTTAATTAAGCAATTATTTTACGGGAAAACCAAACAAACGATTACTCCATTAGATAAGGACTCACCCTCAAGAGTTTCATTAGAAAGATTTTTTAGTTTAATCATTAACATCAGTGATCATCCAAAAAGTATATATGATGCATTGGATAATTATTTCAATGAAGATGTTGTTAAATTGGAAGAGGGTTTAGTTAAAAAGGGAATCACTATTGTTGAATTACCACAAATTTTACAATTCCATGTTCAAAGAGTATTATTTGATCGTGAGAAATTGATGGCTTATAAATCAATTGAACCCATTCCATTTAGTGATAAGATATATTTGGATCGTTATTTGGATACCACCGATGAAGAAATTTTATTTAAAAGAAATCAATTATTTGAATGGAAAAGAGAAATTAAACAATTACAAGAAGATAAATCCAATATTTTACGCGTTGACGAAGATACATCATTGACGTTAATTGAGAATTTAAAAATCACAAAGAAATATCTCGAAGATAAAATCTTGTTAAATAATGATGAACTTTTAAATATTGAATTATCTACCATTAAAGTACTTGAATTAGAAATTGAAAAATTAAACAAAAAAATTGTTGACATAAATGAAAGAATCAAACTTTTGAATGAATCCATTGATTGTCAATTCAACCAATATAAATCCATAGGGTATACTATATTTGCAATTTTCATACATCGTGGAGAAGCAAGTTATGGACATTATTGGATATATATCAAAGATCCAAACAATAAAAACATGTTTAGGAAATATAATGATGAAATCGTTACTGAAGTTCCAGCAAGTGAGATTTTTAATTTTCTACAAACAAATACAGCCACTCCTTATTATATTGTTTATGTTCAAGATGAATTAGAATCGAATTATATAGAACCTTTGAAGAGAGAAATCAAAGAGATTTAAAAATAAAGAATCAAAATTAATACAATATAAAAAAATATACGAAATAAATAAATAAATAAATTAATAAATAAATAAATAAAATAAATAAATAAAATAAAAAAAAAAATAAAGATAAACTAAAATAAAATAAGAAAACAACAAGATTGAAAATGTCTCTTTATTTTTATTCTATTTTTCTCTTTTTGAAATCATTACCATTATCATTATTATTATCATTTTTATTGTGAATAATAGGTGGTAAACTAACTTGACCACTTGATCTAATTGATTTGTCCAATTCACTAACGCTTGGTAAAGCACCAGGTGTGTTTGTACTCTGTGTTGTTATTGTTATTGCTGTTGGTGTTGTTGTTACTGCTGCGGTTGCGGTTGCAGTACCGGTTGCGGTTGTTGTTGATGATGACAATTGTTCTGGTATACTTCTTGGTGGTGTCACATAACGAATTCTATTTGGAGATGGTACTTGTAACAGTTGTTGTTGATCATACATTGAACTACAAGAATTTCTTTGACTGAGATGAGTTATCGGTGGTGTAAAGCTATCGGTAATTGGATTTGGTAATGAATTTGTTCTAGATGAAGTGATAGCACCTAAATTTGGAGGGGATTGTTGTGGTGGAGCGGTTGACTGTTGTTGTAATTGTTTTGGCTGTTGTGGTTGGGTCGACGGAGGTCTGGCAAGTGTAGATGAAGTAGGTCTTGGTGGTTGGTTTGTAGACTCTTTCTTTTCTTTCTTCACTTCTTCTACTGGATAATTAACGGGAGTTGGTGGTTTTGGCGGTTGATTTCTATTACTGGCATGACTCAATGGAGAGTATGTGGATTCAGCACGATTACGATATCCTGGTTGTGATAATGATTGACCAATTTGAGTTGTTTGATGAAGTAATGGTTGTTGTAGTTGTTGTTGTTGTGATGAATTTGGATTCAAATTGCAATTTGGTGTTGGTTCATCTATGAAGATTCGCGAATGATGTCTTGAAGGTACTGGTTGCAATGGATCATAAACTGATAAGTGTCTTTTTGAATTGGATTCCTCTTCACGACGAATAAAAAACCCATTATTACTTTCACTGTAAATTGAATAGTGTGGATTTAATGGATAAGGTTGTGGAACAACGGTTGTGGATGGATTTCTTGATTTATTTGTAGATTCAAGATGATAACTAGATGATACTGATGGATTATGCTGAATTGATGACCTTACTGGTTGTAGACTTGGTTGTGGGGGTATTACTTGATTGTTTAATCTTTGAATTCTTTGATTAATCATATTTTTTAAACTTTTTGAATCATTAAGTGCTCTATTATCGTTAGTTACTTTTTCAATTATTTCCAATACCGATATTGAATCCGCCACTTGACATTTCATTTCATTTTGCAACAATTCATAACGATTATTCATGGCAAAAAAATCATTTCTCAACAAATTCAATTGGTTCGTCAATTCAAGTAGTTTAAAATTGGTTGCATTTTCAAAAGATCCAAATGAATTGCTAACATATGATGGTCTAGTAACATACTCTTGTGGTGTTGATTGTCCAGCAGCAGTAGGCGGTAGTTGACTTCCATACATTACTGGAACATTTTGCACAGATGGTTGAGATTGTGGTTGTTGCTGTTGTTGCTGTTGTTGCTGTTGTTGTTGTTGCTGTTGCTGCTGTTGTTGCTGCTGTTGTTGTTGTTGTTGTTGTTGCTGCTGCTGTTGTTGCTGTTGTTGCTGTTGTTGCTGTTGTTGCTGTTGTTGCTGTTGTTGCTGTTGTTGCTGTTGCTGCTGTTGTTGTTGTTGTTGTTGTTGTTGTTGCATGGGTATTGGTGTAGCTGGAGAGCGGGGTCTTTGATCAGCAGGGGATTGCATCGTACTCAAGCTATGATGATGAGCAAAATAATGATTACTTTCTTCATTATGATAAGAATATCCAGTAGTGTATTCATGAGGTAGTGAAGTAGGTGGTAAAGACTTAATATTGACAACTTCTTTTTGAGAATTTAATGTTTTAGAACTTCTTCTTTTAATGTTTTTTAATGATTCCGTATCACCTTTCCTAAATTGATTAGTTGAATGTCTAAATTCCCATCTATTAGATTGTAGTTGACCTTGTTGTTGTTGTTGCTGTTGATCATCTTGATTTAAAAATGTTTCATTAACTTTATGAAAGCCATACATGTTTAATTGTCGTATAAATGATGCAATATTTGTATGTTTAAAATATTGTGCCAATACTCTAGAAAATTCTTCTCCTGGGGTAACATAAAACGAATCTAAACTCGGTGACCACCATATTAGATGTGCAATCGATTCATCATGTAACATATCATATAATTTGTGAATGAATACTATTTGAGTTTTTCCGGTAGAATTAGAATTTATACTATTAAGGCTACCTGTAGCTTTTGATGTAGTATTGTCATTATTTGATTCTTTTGCGGGATTTAATAAATTGTTTGATTTCATATCTATTGGAGGATTCATTGTTTGAGGTATAAGTCTAGAATTTACCACAGTGGTATTAGAATGTGCAAATGATCTAGTATGAGGGATATGTGGCGGTGTTGTAGTTACTGGACTTGTAATGTTTCTACCTGAATTTTCTTGTAGTAAGTTACTCATGGAAGAAATCAACAGGTTGTCTTATCGAAAGAATGTTGTTTAATGAATAAAGATTAAAAGGAAAAGGTTTTCTTAAATTTTATTTTAAATTTTTTAATTTTCCTGGTAGTTTAGTTGTATACTTCCTTTAATTTAAGAATGGGGGAAAATAAACCAAATATCCGAAAATTTCAAATTTCTTAATGGACCACAAAATTCTAAAACAGGAAGAATTTTTATTTTTTTTTTCTCTTTTTCACACAAGAGAAACCAATTTGAGTTTTATAATTTCTTTAATACTATGGAGTTGAGTTTAATGGATCAACTAAATAATAACCCAACTGTAAATGGAAGGAAAAAAAATAAAATTATTAAAAATACCACTCAGAAAAGAATTATTATCTAGATTATTTTTGTATTATATATAAACACAGATCCTCTTGCAAATGATGAAGTTGTGAAATTTTTTAAACCTTTGAAAATTCCTCTTCTTAATTTTGTGTGGAAATACGATTCTCTGGAGGAGATTAACTGTAAAGAACAACCAAATTCTAAAATAAAAAAAAAAAAAAGAAACTGGATTTTTAGTATAATGATTTTAGATACCAAATGAATTTTAGTGACTCGTAACCTAACTTAATATGAAGAAAACTAATTTTTTTTAAACTTTTTCTTTTGTATTACCTCTTCTCCTTTATTTCAGTTAAATTTCTAGACTACTGAAACTTTAAATATTGTATATGTGTCTGTATATATATGTGTGAGTGTGTGTGTGTGTGTGTGTTATGGACCAAAAGCTTTATTAACAAAATTAAGCTTGTCGTTAAGATAATGAAAATTAATAATAATTATTGATGCAACTAAGAAACGTTACTAGAGGGAAAATTTCTTTTAAGATGAAACAATAGAAAATGCCTAATGGTTTGTAAAAGGAAAACTGCAACAATTCTTAAATTTAAGTTTGAATAATTTGGCCGTAGAATAATTGGCGTAGACACTTAAATATTCAAACTATGGGGTACGGCAAAATGAAGATAAGGCAACTGAACAAGTAAAGTTTCAAATTTAGATTATCTCTGCTGCAGGGAAAATGACAAGACTATTTTAATAACTTGGTTGGCTATGCTATTTTAGGAACTGGGTTATATTCCTGAAGTAGCGTTTCTTAAAACTGTTGTGAAAAATAAAAACGAAAAATTGAGGTAACCAAATTGAGGTAACCAAAAGCAATAAAAAAATAAAACTGCACGTTTAAGTAATTGACTGTTGAAATAAAATACCTAATTCAGTAAAGAACGTGGGGGATTGATTTGACTTTGATCCAATAAATTTAAATTTGTAAGAAAATGTGGTTGTAAATCTTGAGACTTTGTATTCAGGATCTGGTGAGAATAATTCGTCTTCTTTTGAGATATGACGTAGTAGTTTCTGAGTTATTATGACAAAAAAAAATAAAAATAAAAATAAAACAGAATGATTTGATTGGTCTTTAAGATTTAAAATGTCAAGAATATTCAAGAATACAAAATAGCGAGTCTCGAAAATTTATGCTCCAAAGTCTGATTCTTTTATATTAATGAAAAGGGAAAATAAAATAAAATAAAATAAAACAAAGTTTAAAAAAAATAATCCTTCTTTTTAGGATCTTCTGCTATATCTATTTCTTGCTTTGTGATCTCTAACTGAAGTAAGCAAATATCCACTTGATTTCCTGACAAAGAATTTAAGGTAATCTGTGTATGTAGGGTGTGCGGGAGTTTGTTTGTGTGTGTGTGTGTGTGTGTGTGTGTGAATTTTTTTTCACTTTAGTGCAAGTTTTAGTTAAAAACGTTGAATATGTGTAATATGAATCAAAAATTTATATGTACAATGAATTAAGCAGAATGGATTAAATTAAATAACAATGAAATTGATTTTTAGAAAAAGTAATCCAAAATGTAATATTAAAAAAAAATAAAAATGTGGTGATGTTTTTTGATTTCCATTTCCACTTACACAAGTCTGGAAAGTTCATATTTATACCGGTCCATAAATCGGTATCGGTATTATGCATCCGTATGTTGATCTAAATATGGAAACGTAACGTGATTATTGGCAAGAAAATGATGTAAAAATGTCATTCTCGGTTCCATAGCCAAGACCGTATTGCAAGGTTGATTATTTCGTAATTTTCTTGGGGTTCAATAAACTTCAATCAGACGATACATGAAATTCAAGTAAATTGAAACAAAATTTATGCAAAGGTTTGTATCCCCCTGTCGTCAGGTGTCATCTACAACTACATCTATGGAGTCATACACGCTTTAATTTTATTTATTTATTTTCTCAACTCTTAACTGTGTGGGTATATTTTACCGCTATGCGGGTGGAAAAAAAAGCAAGCGATCGATGAGGATTTCCGGCCCTAAATTTAATAATCTTGTTATAAAATTTAACACTAAATCTATATAAAGATGGAGTAGTGAGGTGAACAGACACATAAAAATTTAAAAAAAAGCAACCAGGTGGTAATTTTTTTGTTCAATTTTCTGGGTAAATTACTGATCATACAGCCGGAAAATAATTTTGTAAAAGATTAAGATTTTTGATTTTTATATTTTTGTAGTTTTTCACCTTACAAAAGATTCTATAAAAGAAAAGTTCAAGAAATAAATACCCATCGTCTCTATCTTAGACCAATTAAGAATCTTAAAACTAATGCATAATGTACCTCGAGACCACTTTTAAATATACTGCGATCCAACAAATGGGCATCACTTCTTCTTCCTCTCTTTCTCCTCTGGCTCCTCTTTTTAACCGGAAGAACATCCCGTACATAGAAAAAAATTGATGTTATGCATATACTAAATCCAGCAATCCGTTATATTATATTTCCATGCAACTTCCTTAGTAAAAAAGGACAAAAAAAAAAATTAATAAATGAACCGTTACTAGATTCAAAGAAGTAAAAAAAAAAAAAAAAAAAAAACACAATACATATTCATGCTTTATAGGATACAAGTGGCTGTGCCACAATTCTGAAGAATATCAAAACGTTGCAAATAAACAATGTGGGGATTCTAGATTACCAAAACAATAGCAAAAAAAAAAAAACAAAACTAAACAAGAAAAGTAAACTTATCTTTCTTATCCTTCATGTCATGCCGATCTAAAAACTACAAGGAAGCGGAAAAATCCATTAAAATACTAGAAACGGAAGCGCAATGTTTTCCTCTTTCAAATAGAATCACAATATCGGGCCAATCTATATATGACCGAGATATTTATTCTCAGAATTAATTTCTCATGTTATTTGATCACGAAAAAGATGGCAAATGGTATCCACACGGGGTTTGATCTTGGCGGAATTAGATTTCTTTCCTTTTTTCTACCCAGAACAAAGAAAAAACAACAACAACAACAACAAAAAAGAAAGGTGATTTAGATTCAAATGGTATCACAAATTTTCTAATTTTGTCAATTGGTAGCTTTCGCCGTAATCTAAAATCTAGATGACGGAAAAATGAAATTCATGATGAGTCCGTTAATTTTAGGCGTGCATATGCGTATCAAAAGAGAATTTTTTTTTTCTCCTCTTTTCTTTCTATATTATAAAAATGTGCAAAGCACAATCAGAACAATTCGGATGCAACTTCCTATTGTTCTTTAAAAAAACAAAAGAAAAAGAAATAGAAAATTATTCCAACGGGTTGTGTAGTGAATAATTGACCGTAACGTGTTCACAAGCAAGGAGCGGCTATTTATTATTTTCATTCTTTTATTTTTATTTTTGTAATTCTAAAAATTAAACGATCAATTAGTGTAATCTGGTGCTATTTGTTGAGAGGTACAAAAGTTTTGTTCTGGTGAACCGGAAAGTTGAAGATGAATAGTCAGTGTAAACATCACATAGTTAAAGATCTAAGCCTACTCAAGTATACCAATTTTTTTTTTTTTTTTTTTTTTTTTTTTTTTTTTTTTTAGTTTTCAGTCATGATAGGAATTTCTAAATTGATGTAAAATCTAACCGTTTTATAACCTGAAATTGTAAACTATACAGTTACGAGCAAGATCCGTGCAGCAAAAACAAAAAAAAAATTACTCCGTTCATTTCAATTCGTACTGAAACTATGCAACACAGAATCTCTCATTATTTCAGAGCCAATGAGCTGTGAAGAAGTCACCTCATTTCACCACGTATTAAAAAAAGAAATAAAGAAATTACATGACTCAGTCTTTGGAGTGTCATTGCTCATACGTGATTTTTTATGTAAAATCTTCATCTCAAAGGGGGGGGGGGATCGGGTTTAGTATCTGTGAGGTATCTAATCTTTTGGGTTTTGAACATTGTCATTTTGAATCTTTCTGAGTCATGTAGGGTATATTTAAAGTTTTAGAGATATAATATTATATTTGTTTTTTTGTTGCGTTTTCTTTTTTTTTTTTTTTTTTTTTTTTTTTTTTTTTTTTTTTTTTTTTTTTTTTGATTAAGTTTCGATCACAAATTTTTCTGAATGTGGGATGTATAAATTTTTTCAAGTATAAAATAGCCGATCAACAGTTTTTATTGTAAGAATAAAGACTTGTTTCATGTAAAAAAGAATAAAGAGGATTATCTTATTATTAAACTTAAACATTGAACAACATTCTTCTCCCCCCCCTTCACCCCTCCTCATATAAACAGCATTGATAGATTCAACAACGGCACCACAATATCCGGAATACAAAGTCACCATTCCGAGTAAATCTAGTCATCAGGAATTATTTAGACTGTGCGTATAGATTCAATGATATCATCGTATGTACATTAATATTAATAATAATAATTTTTGTAACAACAAAAAATGTACCACTACGGTGACTGTTAACTTTTATTTTTAATTATTTTTCGGAAACGTTCAATTTTTTGCTCTCAAATTTGAATTGAAATAGAATAAGGGGATCCGATGAGAGGTTTATTTTGAGCAATTAAAAGTGTTTTAAAATAATTTGTTACATTGAACACAATAGTCCAAACAATGTAACATGAGTTCATCTTTCTGTTGTATCTTTTTCCTTGTAAAGTTGTTACTAGTTCTGAAAACGGAATAATTTAAAATGCATTCACATTTTGTGCTATTGCTCCTGATGGGTTGGGTTTTTTTTTAAAAAAAACGGGAAATGGTTTAAGTACGTAGTATTCGTATGCATATAAAACATTGACTAACAGATGTATGTGTGCCTGTGAATATGTGTGCGTATGTGCCTTAGAACAGAGATTTGACGACACTTTATTTTGTTTCTTTGAAACTAAAAACTAAAAACTAAAAACTAAAAACTAGAAACAGTAAAGGAAATCCGATGGAATTTTATTACTAATTGTTAAAATTGTGTGTATACCCTAAGCCAAACAGTAATCCCCGAATCCCCCTATGCATGTGTGCGCCCATGAATTTCACAAACATATACCAATTCTCGAATAAGTTTATCAACTCTGGAATTGCGCCTGTTAAAAAAAAAAAATAGACAAAAAAAGACAAAAACCCAACATAAAAAAAATACAATTTGTGTGTACATTTAATGGTGCTATTTATTGTTTTACCTACCTAATGCTTATTACCGTCGGGTATACTTTCATCGAGGTTTTTGAGTTCATGTAGGTTACGGCTACAAGATTCCAACTACCATATTTGGTTGAATCCTATATTTACACAAAAGGTAGTAGATGTAAAAAACCGTTATGATAATTTTATAGTTTCAGGAGTTTTTATTTTAGGGGTAGAAAGGGGGGGGTGTAAAATTTAGCAAATAATACAAAATTAGTTCTTTTTATTTTTTTTTTTTTTTGTACAATCATATCTTTTGTAACTTTGCAAGTAGAGGAGCTCACTTTGTATAACATTTAGCAATCTTAAATTTGTATTCATTGTTGTTTTCAAAATTAATTCAAAGCATAGAATAATTTTAATACTGAAGCACAAACAATAATCCAAACTTACTTGACCAAGCTCATTCAAACTATTAAAAGTAAATTTATGCTCACGTAGTATAATTAATATTTTACTCCTTAGATTGAAAATTAATTTACTTTAGTTTTAGTACGAATAACAAACAGAAACACGCTGTACTTTTTTTAAAAAATTGTATTAACTCCTTTAGGGAACATTTATTT
>JAKTXM010000107.1:0-34009 GCA_030582575.1 Candida buenavistaensis | reverse complement strand
AACAAAAAAAATACTAAAAAAATAACAGACTATAAACGAAACAAACACAAAACCCTCTATTTTAATCCAATAAATTTGCAATAAAGCAGATACCACCACCCCACATGATACTTTGAATAGTGTTTTTCAACCAAACAGGTCTAATATTCGAAGTTAACCTGGCACAGTTGAAACCTTCCGATTCAACTCCAACACCCCACTCGATATCATTACGAACATTACAGATTTTCCAAAAATTCCACCATTGAGCACTTTCACAAGGTACTAATCTCATTAAATTTTTGCTCAAAGGTCCAGTTGGTCCCTCAATATATTTATTGCCCCCAACAAACGAATAAACTTGTCTTGGATCATCACTTGGAAGGGTATCATCTCCCCAATGACCACTGAATGCTAGCCAATTACCATAATCCAATTCTCTTCCTACATGTTTTGAAATGGAGTTGTTTCCTGGGTATGCACGATGTTTACCGTCATATGTATAACATAAATAATTCAATGAAGGGTTCCATAATGGACCTCTGTCTGTAAAATCACTCAATATAGTATATGGTAAATCGTGAGGATGTTGGCCCACGCTAGGATAATTTGCATGAGTTCCCCTAGCACTAAAAATTATCGGATGTTTTGGATCTAATGAATACTTTTCTAAATTATGATAATAATAACCTCCACCACCACTATGAGCAGACATCCATACAATGACTGGTTCTCCATTATAAAATCGAACTAAAGAATGCTCCCAATCTCCAACATGATTACCATACGGTCCTTGTCCCATCACATAAGGCCCAAGGTTGAAAGAGTAAAAATAAAACCAAAACGCATCAATCCACCCATTACCTTTATCCACAACTATCAAAATTGCTGGTGCATCTTTAATTTCTCCATTTATTAAATTTGGTTTATTCTTTAAACCAGTGATCCATTCCGGGTCAGCATCAAAATTGCTATTTGCCGTCAAAAAAAGATCAGCACTGTTTGGTAATTTTGATAATTTATCTAAATTCATATGTTTTTCAGTACCTGGATATACACTTCCATTTCTCCAAGTTACATGAAAGTTGGTTACAAACTTCTTGATGTCATATGGAAAGTATCTCTCTTCACTATAAAGATATACTAAAGGGGCATAATCAATAACATAACTAGGAATCTCTCCCGGTTTCAAAGTTTTTTGAGTCTCGTTTGGTGAGCTCACTATTGGTGGGTAATCTTTATAATACAAAGGATCGTGGAATATGTTATCTATTTGAATTTCTCTTGATTCGTCAAGAAGTGTATTTTGAATATAGGAGTTACCACTAACGTCAAAATATGGTTGTTCGGATAAACATATCGGTATTAGTAGTAGTGTAGTGAATAGATTTAAAAACATTGTTGCACGTGTTGTCTGAAAGTTGAAAAAAATAGTTGTAACAGTTGCACTGATGATAGTGTTGGTTTTGATATCAGTCAAAATGCTTTAGCTGACGTTACCAAAAGAAAGAATAGCTGTGGGAGTACTCTTTATTTTTTTTTTCTTTTTTTGTTTAAAATGGAGGTTGCTAATGAATTATTATTAATTTTGTTTTGAGTGACTTTGATATTTTTCTGTTGTAACCGATAATGCCATTGTTCCGACACCACCATACTACATACGAGAACTACGGGGGAAATCCGCGAATACTGTTCTAGAACATTTATTTCTGAATAACGGTACTATACAAGTTTACTCATCATCAGAATCATCAACGTTGATTTCAGGCATTTCGAAATCTGAAGAATCATCATCACTGAGATCGTCTTTTTTAGCAATGGATGTAGCAATTGGAATGACATTTGATACGTGCTTTGGTTCAACAGAAGTTGAATCTATGACTATTGACGTTTCAACCGGGGTTGTCTTTCCGACATTAGTAAATAATTTTGAAGTGTCTTCAGGTTCCTCAATAGGATCAGCAATGGATTCTTTGAGAATAGGGGACTCATGAAATGTGACTTCCGCTTTTGTCTTGGCCACAACATCGCTTAGCTTTCTTTTCTTAAGAATAACTTCTGTCTCTTCTTCTTCTTCTTCTTCTTCTTCTTCTTCCTCTTCATCCTCAACTATCTCTTCTGTAATGTTAATATATTTCAACAATGGTGGAAATCTGGGATTGTTAAAAACGCTCAACAAACGGTCATCCTTTAAAATCGTAGAAACAATAGGCAATAAACTGATCTGATCATAACCAGGGTACAACACAGCATTAATTAACAAATTTTTCAATTCCTTTGGAACTTCGTGCTCCAAATTATAATATTTCGTATGAACTGATTCAATAATCAAGTATCTCATAAGTTTATAATGTTGAGTTGGTGGTAATACCACTTTCATTATTATTTGGTCAATGAATCTTCTGACTGTTTTGACCGTGTTGGCAGGGATGGTTTGTACAAACAAATGCTCGTGAGATAATATATCCGATAAGGCAACTGCATGTGTGTTTTTTCTCTTTTTCTGTTTTTTAGATTGTGGCTGGTGTTGTTGGTTCGTAGGCGCCGATTCTAACTTCTTGATTCTTGGTTCAACTAAAATCATCGCTAAATCAACAAATCTAAGCAACTGAGAATTATCACTGACAAACCCCACCAATGAAAGATAATGAACCATACAGTCTAAAAGATCCACGTATAATGTCTCGGATTTAAGTATATCGTGTTCAACAATTCTTTTATTTTTAAATGGGATGAGTGTTTCCAAAAACGATAAAACAGTAGATAAATGTGGCACCAAAGATCCTTGATATATGTCAAGACTAGATAATAAACCAATCACAGTTCTGTAATTCTCAGTCAAACTGACCGTAATTAATTTTTTAATTCCTTCATCTCGGATATCTCCCTTAAAGGTTAAGAACTTCACGTTGATAGAACAGACCAATTCACACACATTCAATACCAATCCAAGAGGCACTCTCACGCTATACGTAGTTTCCACAGTAACATAACTTTGCAATAACCCTACAAGAATGTTTAAATGGTTCGGTATGTCCAAAATTGTAGCTGGTTTGTTGAAATCAATAGATAAATCAGATAACAATTTGACAGCTGGTTTATTCACTGATTGAATCAAATTGACTAAATCTTGATCGTCTTTAAAATTCAAGAATTCTTCATAAACTTTCATCAACTCTCCAATCTCACCAATAATGTTGTGAACATCATTGAACCATTTTGTCTCTGGTTCTGTTTTCTCGATCACGGGAAGTGTAGCTAATGTATCATAGACTGCCCTCTTCAATTCGTTGGGATAATTTACAAAATCAGCAACCATAAACCCAGTCAATTTTGCATGCAATTTGTTCCCAAATGGTCTAAATGTTGTAGGGTGGTTATGTATGATTTTCTGCAATGAGTTTAAAATTAATATCGGAGAAAAGTGTAAGTAATCAAAATAGTAACCAATAATTGGATTTAATTTTGGTGTCAATATCTCCCGAGTCAACGTAGGTTTCCCCCTGATTAAGTCACTCATGTAATTAATCGTTTCCACACAGCTAGTCAAAATTTTCAAATCGATGGTTTCATTGTAGTTTTCCAAGATGCTAAGCAAGTTAGTTAACAAGTTGTTACCTTCACTTGCGAGGATTATATAATCGTCTACAATAACGCGGACCAAGTTGATCCCGCACCATTTGTTATACGGCTGCGATGATCTTAAAAGGTTATTGGTTCGTGAGATGAGATGGTTCAATTCTGGTTTAGAAATGGACGTCAAGATTTGTTTATCATTATGTAATAACTCTAAAATCGGAATAATTGAAGAAGGTGTTCCCTTTATCTCCTCTAGAATTATTGAGATTGACATGTTGTTGTTGTAGTAAGAGTTTTGAAATTTTTTTTTCTTTTTAATTATTTTTTTTTTAGGAGATGAGCTTAGTTTTTATTTTGTTTACTGCAAAAAAAAAACTTTCTATTTAAAATACGTTTTATAAATGACGGTTATTCAAAAAACACTATCTAATAAACCACCAAAAGTAAATGGTTCAAAAGCATTACCACCACCTTCAAAGTATTTCGACATACTTTCAACCCAATGCAATCTCAAAGAATGCAACATTGCTGAGGTACCTTCCATAAGGACCAAAATACATACCGATAAACTGAACCACATGGCAAATAAGAAGACAACCATGATGGTACCGACAAAACCTGTTGGGCCAAATGCATTACCAAGAGTCATGGACCATAAAACTGTAGATAATTGGGCATGAGCTAAAGAAAGAGCCCACAATCTTAAATAGGATGCAGTATGACTAACACAGTTAAGACAAAACTCAATAGTATGAATGACTTGGTGAATCATGATATCACCGAAATTATGTTCTTCGTGGTCTTCATCGTCGTCTTCTTGAGCATGTTCTTCACTAGATCCTAATTCTTCATCGTTCGGTAATTGCGCATATTGACCTTTAACTTTAGCCTCTTGATCCAATTTTCTCTTCATGTACAATGGCTTGACTAAGAGTAACCATGGTACACAAATCAATGCAATAAACAAAAGGAAAATTTGAATTGTCGATTGACCAGAGTATAAAGGTTCTGGAACATTACCTGGTTGCAAAAACATATTAATCAACATATTCAACAAACTTGGAGGTTGTCTCTTTGTAGAAAACCAATCAACGGTCCATTTGTAAACAATACACAAGGATAAGTAACCAAAAATACCTTGCATAAACAATAAACCTGGTACAAAGTTCCCTATAATATCAATAACACTATTGAAATAAGTGTAATTGAGTAATGAAAACACATATGAATAAGTCATATGAGTGTAACCCATCAAAATTGACAACTTCATTTTGTAAGAATTGGAAAACAATAATGCATTTTCAGTTCCGTGCCATGCTGGATCCAACCCAATGGCATAAGTACCAACGTACTTAGCATAGAGTGTTTCTCCCACTTTAAAATGTTCTGGCCATTCCCATCCACTTTTGAAAAGTGACATTGATCTTGAAAAAACATCGTTATAAATAAAACCAGTATACATAGAAAACAACCCCATAAGCAACAATACATAACGACCAGTAAAAGCCATATCAAAAATTTCATCTTTTTTCATTGCATTTAATTTCCTTTCATTCCAAACAAGTGCGGCAGCTGCCAAAAAGAGGATAAATCCATGACCCAAATCACCAAACATAATGGCAAACATAAATGGAAAAGTAATGATGGTTGGTAAGCCGGGGTTAATTTCTTTATATTTAGGAACACCATAAGCGTCACAGATAACTTGGAAAGCGTAAGTGAACTTGTTGGTACGATTATAAGTTGGTGGAGTCTTGTTGGTTTCTAAAACATTAATAATGGTAGGAACTGACTGAGTGGCGTCATAACCTTGAACAGTACTGGTCAATTCAGTGATTGAATCTGTTGGAGTCCAACCTTCAGCAAGTAAAGTTTTTCTTGAATTATCATAATCACAATTATTCATGGCCTTGTAAACGGCCTTTTCCCTAGCAATGGTTTCCCACCATTTAGCCAAATCACGAGAAATGGCAATCAATTCGGAACTTAATGCATTTTCAGATTCTGCTAAAACAGTAGACAAATCTGAGGCTTTGTTTTTAACTTCCAATAATTGTTCTTTTCTTACGCCCGAAGTTGCGTCGACATCATATAATTCAGCATCTAAGGATTCACAAATTCTTTTAATTCTTTCATGAATAAGAGAACCATGGGAAAAAATGATAAATGAATTTTTGGCAACGTATTCGTTATGTTTGAAATCAAAAATTTCTTCTGGTAATTCTTCACTATGATAATACAAATTACCTCGTAAAATTCTCCATAAAATTTGTTGTAAAGTACCTACTTTGTCACGATTAATTACACCAGAAATAAAAGATGAGGCAGAGCGTGAATCTCCAGCTCCTCCATTTTCTAATTGTGATAATAATGCTGATTCTTCGTTTTCATTGGTACCTTCTCCTTGTAAGTAAAAGAATTTGTTTACGGCTTGGATGGTATATTTAAATTGTTTCAAATATTTTTCCTTCTCATATAAAGTTTCAACAGAATCGCGCAACTGGATGACTCTTTCTTCTAATAAATTTGAACCTTCAATCAATTCATCGATTTCACTTTGTGGTGGCACACCTTCGAATTCATAAGGGAATTGTTTAATTGGAATATCTCTTAAATCCAACTCACGTTTGAATAAGTTAAATTGTCTTTCCACATTATCTAATTTTCTTAATTCTTGAACAAACGAACGTTGGAATTCATTTACTTTTGAATTCAAATCTCTAAATTGAATAATATTCAATTGTCCGACTTTATAAATGATATCTCTAGCTACTTCAGTCGGAACGTATAGTTGAACAAGCGACATATCCGCAGAGCGGAATACTGCTTCTTCTTTTTCTGACATTGGTTGATTAATCTATTATGGATTGGATGAGTGTAACTCTTTCTTTTTTTTTTTTGTATTTGCTCTCTCTCTCTCTCTCTCTCTCTGTCTCACCAAATAATAAATTAAATTAAATTTCTTGGTCCTGCTACACGACTATCCATCCTAATTTGGTAATCAATACAAATTAATTATAATAGAATATTAAATCTATATATATGGAATCTTAAAATGAAATGGTTGGGTAATTAAATGGTTTACATAATAGTAAAGAAAAGATTTTGTAGTGTGAATTTTTTTCTAATTAATAATTTACAAATTTTAGGAATTATTAATCTGAATATAGAGTTTCTTACCTAAATGGGCTATTTATTTCTCAACTAATCGATTATACAACAACCATCTCCAATTCAAATAAGTGATGTCATAGAACGAATAAAGTATTTTATTGTTTCCTTATACCCGTATATGTGAGTTTGCCATGTCAAATGTGTGATGTCATATTTTATTTATTAAACTGTAAACAATAAATTCTACTATTTTTAAGTTACAAACTTTGTGCTGCTGTTTGTCAGTTATAATTGATGTAGCTCAAAACCAAATCCTATGTAGTTTTAAGTTCTGTCATTGCAACCTTTCGCCCTTTCCCTGCATAAAGATAGTGTAACAGGTAAGATCCGCGCTAATGCCCATCAATTGGTTTAACACAAGAAGAGATTAAAACACTAAATTACATTTTAAATGTATCTGGAGGGGGCGAGGAACGCATTTATTTACTTTTTTTTTGTCAAATATAGCAATACTATCTTTTTATTGTGTTACTTTGTTTTTTTTTTTTATTATTTTGTTAACGGAACAATAAGGAAACTTTTTTTTTCTTTGTTCACTATACCTCCTCCATTCAAAGAATGTGAAAGATTATTTAACTTCCATTAAATTCCTCTTGATTAAAAATATATTGAAAATTTTATACTACTTTCTTCATCCCCCCGCATAATAATATTGCAGTCCATTTCCATGTTTTCAGACATTAAATCATTTTTTAATCCTTCAAAAGAGCCAGTTTTGGCACCCAAAGGCAAAAAAATAACAGGTAAACATAAGGATTTAATTCCACATGTAAAAAAAGATATAACCATCACCAAATTGGAATTGAAAAAATACAAGAAAAATCAAGAGCTCGCTCATTTATCAAAATCAATTGATTTGCATTATTCCAAAGCAAAACAGAACTTAGAAAATAAATTCAAACACATCCATCTGGATGAGTATTTTGAAGAATTGTTTGAATTATATAAAAACCAACTCAAAGATTATAGCGAACTATTAGAAGGAGCTCAAAATAACCATGTTCATTCATTATATGAAACTACTTTGCAGAGTCACCGAAACTCAAAAACTTCCAGTACATCTGTATTCTCAAACAACTCACAGTCCGAACACACAGATAACTCGTCTATTGATGAAGCCCCAGAACATTTATTAGATCCAATATCTTATGAAGTGTTCACAAACCCAGTAATCACACCAAGTGGAATCACCTATGAAAAAGAACGTATTTTGGAACATTTGCAAAAACGAGGTAAATTCGATCCAATTACAAGACAAAATCTAACTGAAGATCAGCTATACCCAAACCTAACAATAAAAGATTCAGTTGAGGCTTACAGAAGATCAAGTCTTCCAGAAGCTTAGTATATAGATAGTAAGTATAATGTACATATGTATATAAATACACGCGCTACCAACTATTTGCGACATTCAAATGTACTGTACGACATTAATTTTTTTTTTTTCTCTTAAACTCATCATGATTAAAATTTTTTTTTTTTTTAAATTCTAAAACCATAAAACTAATATTGTTATTATAATAAACCATTATGAGAAACTTGATAGTTCTAAATAGAGGACAAGTTATCCCAGAATCTAAAACATATCCAGATTTACAGTTAATAGACTCTGTTTTTGATACCGTTTCGGATTCAATTACTTTTGTATTATCTTCTGAAGAATCTCAAATCCTTGAAGTTCAACAATTTAATAAAACTGGAAGTATTTCATTATTAGCAAGCTTCCCAGTTAATTCCAAATTATTAAATTTTGTACATTTTGTTGACTCCTGTCAATTGATATTTGTATTTGCCAATGGTGATATCGTAACAGCCACATACGATCTTCTGGCCGGTGATGTCGATACCACACTCATAGAAATTGTCGGGTCTATTGATGTTGGGATTTCAGCAGCAACTTGGTCCATCGATGAAGAAACTTTAGCCATTGTGACCAATGAGAATAAATTATTATTACTTTCGCGTGTTTTTGAACCGATTTGTGAAAAAATACTTAATTCTAGTGATATTAAAATCACCGATTCCAAGCATGTTTCTGTAGGTTGGGGTAAGAAGGAAACACAATTTAAAGGAAAAGGGTTCAAAGCTTTGGAAAGAGAAAGAGAAGCTTTGAAAAATGCAGGACTAGATGATAGCGTTGCACAATTACGTGATCCGACAGTCAATGAAATAGAGCGGGGTGCATTATCTGGGTTTGATGATCAATCTGTTCAAATTAGTTGGAGAGGCGATTGCGAATATTTTTCAGTAAGCACTATTGAACCAGTGGTTGTGGAAGACACAGGAGAAATGTATGACAGAAGAGTGATCAGAGTGTTCAACAGAGAAGGTGAATTGGATAGCGTTAATGAAGCTGTTGATGGACTTGAACATACTTTAAGTTGGAAACCACAAGGTTCTTTGATTGCATCTACCCAAAGACATGTCGATGATGAAGACGGAGAAGAAGTACTTGACGTTGTGTTTTATGAAAGAAATGGATTGAGACATGGTGAATTCAATAGTAGGTTGAATCCAAATACTGAAATTGTAAAGAGAATTTGTTGGTCTTCAGATAGCGAGATATTACTTTTACAATTACATGATAGAATACAATTATGGACAACAAAGAATTATCATTGGTACTTGAAACAAGAATTGTTTGTGAGTGATATCACCTTTTCAAAATTCCACCCAGAAAAACCATTAAACTTAATGATTGGGTCTCCAACAGGTATTCAAATAATTGACTTGACATATAAAATTGTCACTGGACCCACACAATTGGGTAGTGATTTAGGTATGACTTTGGTTACCGATGGATCTACTGTCAAGATCACCCCACTTTCAATTGCTAATGTGCCACCACCAATTAGTTTTCGTGAATTTGATATACCTGGTAATATTAACGATTTGGCAGTCAGTAAATCCAATGAAAAGTATGCTATACTTTCAAGTGATGGAGACGTTTATTTTAGCGAATTGTCAATTAAAGATATGAAACAAGGTAAAAATCCAAAAATAGAGCACAAAATTTCAAGGCAAGATTATATATCCGATCCATATGAAGTCGCGAAACAAATTGCTTTTATTAAAGACATTTTTGCTCTTGTTGTTGTTGACTCTCCGTTAGGTTCTAGAGTTGTTTTATTTGAAATTGAAGATAAACCATTTGTGAATGAATCTGTTGACATATCTCCAAAAATTGTTTTGTTAAAATCTAGAGCTGATTTTAAAAACGTTGTTCTTGAATTGGTGGATAACACAGTCATTGAATTGGATTCTACTTTGGAACGTAGAGATATTGTGAAATTTCCGCAGTTGTGTCGTGAAATAGAAGTCTCTTATAAAGAGGACACCCAAGAATATGAAGCATTTGGTATTTCCAGAAATGGAAAGTTATTCCGTAATGAAACTCAAGTGGTCAGCGGCGTAACATCATTAAATATCACTGAATCACATTTATTATTTACCACTGTTCAATCGAAATTATGTTTTATTCATTTGAATTCTTCTCATGAAAACTATGAAGTTTTCCAAAATTTGACAAATGAAAATATAGTGGATGAAAGAATCAGACAAGTGGAAAAGGGATCTATACTAGTGAATGTCATGCCAACGAAGTACTCTGTAGTTTTAGAAGCACCAAGAGGTAATTTGGAAACCATATGTCCTAGAATTATGGTATTATCGGCAATTAGAAAATTCATCAAGCAAAAGAATTATAGTAATGCATTTATTACATGTCGTACTCATAGGATAGATTTGGATATTTTGCACGACTATGATCCTGAATTATTCTTTAATAATGTTGAATTGTTTATTAATCAAATTTCCAAAGTAGAATATTTGGATTTATTTGTCTCTTGCTTACATGAAGAAGATGCCACCGTTACAAAATATAGAGAAACAATTACTGATGCTGGAATTACCCAAGAAGAAATCAAACGTGACGGCGAGACTCTTCAACCTGCTTTCAGAAAGAAATTTTATAAAAAAGAACAAGTATTTACAAATTTCAATGACTCCAAAGTAAATAGAATTTGTGAATCAATTTTGTCAGTTTTATTGAAACCTGAATATTTTGATAAATATTTACAGACAATTCTTACTGCGTATGCATGTGAAAAACCAGCCAATTTGAAAGAAGCACTCATTTTGATAAGTAAGATTGAAGATGAAGACCAAAGAGAAGCTGCCGTGACACATTTGTGCTTCCTTCAAGATATAACAAAATTATACAAAACATGTTTGGGGTTATATGATGTTAAATTGACTTTGGTAATTGCGCAGCAATCACAAATGGATCCTAAAGAATATTTGCCATTTTTGCAAAACTTACATGTACAACCTGAATTAAAGAGAAAATTTTTGATTGATGATTATTTAAAGAATCATGAATTGGCCTTGCAATGGTTACATGAACAAGGGGAAGAAGCTTTTGAAGAGTTTGACGAGTACGTTGTATTGCATGAGTTGTATAAACCTGCATTGAAGATTTACAACTATGATAAAACTAGAACTAGTACAATTACCAAATTATTTGCTGACTATCTACGTGAACAAAAAAATTATGGTGAAGCTGGTATTACTTTTGAATATTTAAATGATTTGGAAAGTGCTTTGGAATGTTACATTATGGCCAAGAAATGGAAACAAGCATTATCTTTGGTTGAAAAGGTTCCATTAAGCGATAAGATGCTTACTACAGCAGAAAGATTGGTAGAGTCGTTGACAGAGGATCACAAATATAGCGATGCCGCTGAAATTGAATACCAATTTTTGGATAATGTGGAGAGTTCAATCAAATTATATTGTAAACAGTACTGGTATGACCATGCAATTATGTTAGCTGAAAAAACCAAGAAACCAGAATTAATTGAATCAATTATTGATGTACAAATAAATGAAGGGTTTGGTGTTATTGCAGAATTATTGGCTGATTGTAAGGGACAAATGAACTCACAATTGAGAAGGCTTCGAGAATTGAGAGCAAAGAAACAAGAAGATCCATATGCATTTTATGGTATTCCGGATGATTTAGATACACCAGATAATGTATCAGTTGCTGCTTCAGAAACATCAACCACCCCTTCATTTTTTACGAGATATACAGGGAAGACTGCGGGTACTGCTAAAACAGGGGCATCAAGAAGAACTACCAAGAATAAAAAGAGAGAAGAAAGAAAGAGAGCTAAAGGTAGAAAGGGAACTATATACGAAGAAGAGTATCTTATCAAATCCGTGGGCCGTTTATTAGAAAGATTGGAACAAACTGAATCAGATGCGATTAAATTAATAGAAGGACTTTTGAGAAGACATTTGAAAGAACAGGCTTATCAATTGCAAAAGAATTGGTGTGAGTTGATTGACTTCATTAAAGAAAATATTGACGAAATACACAATATGAGTGAAAAGGATCGTGAGAGAATAGATGATAATGGTGACGTTTACCTAATTGATGAAATACCAAAACCAAAAGTCCCTGAATTCCCAAAGTTCAACGTATTGGATTTTTAAATAGTTTTTATTTTATTTTATTTTTTTTTTTTTAGTAACCTAGTTCTTTCGAAAGCTTTTCCATCTCGTAAGCATAGTAAAGATCCGGTAGACCATGTATGGCTCTTTTTTTAGCATCAGTAACTGCTTTTTTTTTAGCATTACCAAAGCAAGTGACCTTACGCGGTTGATCCACGGATCTGCCAGTTCCTGTAGCATCTTTAAACGTTCCATCTTTTAAAATAAGTCGCACATCTACCGTGCAAATAGCCGAATATCTATCTTTTTGAGTCGATGGAAGCTCTAATATTGAACAATATAGTATCTGGGTTGACCATCCATTGAATCCAAAAAGATCATTGGTTTGTCTGATCAACCTCAGACCTGACTGTCGTGAAGCTTTCCGTTCTTTCCTCCTAAAACGATTCTCTTTCTCTAGTCTTGCTTGTAACGTTCCTAATTTTGTTAATGCCCATTTGCCCACTAAGATAGGTTCTGGTTTTGACTCAGACTCATGTTTCTTCTTTTCTTCCTTATCTTCATCATCTGTATATGATAAACTTGCCATAAATTCCTTTGTGAAACCATCGTTCGGATTGATAGGGATGTTAGCATCAAAATCTACTTCCTCCGTATCTAGAGAAGGAAAGAACGCAGAATCCATCGGTAAATAAAGACGCGAAATGTAAAGCGTGTTGTTTTCTGATTTCTTTTGTTGAATAATTTTTTTTTTTTTTTTCTTCTTCTTCTTCCACTTTTTCGCTTTTCCAACAACGACCTTACACATGGAGTATATTAACAATATCCTCGGCCAGCTGCATAAAGCACAACTGGTTGAAGAAGCTATTCCTACACTATGTAACAGGTTGCAACATGCCACTATGTCATCAGACAGAAAATCAGCTGTTCTTGGACTCAAAAGTTTCAGTAGACAATACAGAGAATCGATTGTCGAACACGGATTGAGACCATTGATTACTACATTTAAAAAGGACATAAATAACCCACAAATAATCAAGCCTCTTTTGGAAACGTTACTCATTTTGTTTATTCGTGGTGAAACTGATGAAGATTTAACTAGAGGTTGGATTTCTCAACAGTCTCGACTTCAAAATGGAAAGTATCCGTCTCCTTTACTCATGGAAGATATCTCGTTAGACCAGTTATCATTATGGATAGCAGATGCATTGATTCAGGATCAAGAGGTTTTGAATTTACTTATAGAAAATCTTTCAGAGACAAATGATTATCATACAAAATTATACACTATACAATTATTGGAATCATTAGCATCAAGTAGAGGAACTAGAACCAAAGACTGTTTGTTGAATATTCCAACTTCAATTTCTACATTATGTCTGTTACTTAAAGATTCAAACGAACAGGTTAGAAATGAAGCTATCTTATTACTAATGGCAGTAGTGAATGACAACTTCAACATTCAAAAATTAGTTGCATTTGAAAATACATTCGAGACATTGTTTGATATAATTGAAGAAGAAGGTGGAATCAGAGGATCCATTTTAGTTCAAGATTGTCTTACTTTAATTACCAATCTTTTACAATTTAATGCATCAAATCAGAAGTTTTTCTTAGAAACTCAATGTGTGCCAAAATTAGCAAGTTTGTTAGGTGAACCAGTTGATGAAACAGGAGATCCGGAAATGTTGGATGAAGAGGGGTTCCCTATTGCACCACCACCAATTATATGGACCGATCAAAGGATTCAAAATATGATTATTGCTTTGGAGATATGCAGATTGTTAGTCAACGAAGACAATGAATTTGTAATTCAAAATCAAGATAAATTATTTCAGGCTGGTGTACATTATATCTTACTTAAACTTGTTTTCTCTCCATTAACTGAAAATCTCGTCAGATCAGTTGCATTACTCACCACAGGAGACGCCATTTGTGGAAACTCAAATATTCAATATGAATTCTCAAAAGTTGATATCCCTTATATGGATCCATCATTACCAACAGAAATTCAATCCTATGACCGACCAATCCTGGTTCCACTTGCTTTGCTTAATTGGTGCTTGTACATAAATTCAGTTCATGCATTTGACATAAGAGTGGCGTCTGCGTTTTGTTTGAATGCTTATTTTAAAGATAACAAAGATTCTAAACTGGCATTTTTAAACGATCAAGTGAAATCTTACGCAAACCCAAATTATTTTATAGAATCAGCCAATCAAGATTCTTTGGAAGTTAATGGTAATAGTATCGTGACTCCATACGGTAACATATTTAAAACTTTGATGGATTACGATTCAGAGCTTAAATTGAATCCATATACAGCTTGGTTTGCTTCATTGATTTTAGTTTACTTATTCATTGACGAACCAGAAAATAAGGAAATATCCAGAAATGTAAAAACTGGTGAAGAAGAAGCTGGTGAGGAAGTAATGACTTCTATTCAAGCTATATCCGGTTTGTTACTTACAACCCTTGAAAATATGGATCAAAGAATTGCTATGGGTTATTTGATGTTGTTAACAATTTGGTTATATGAAGATTTTGATGCTGTGAATGATTTCTTGAGTGATCAATCAGTGACAAAATCATTACTAGCATTTTTATCAAACAATTCTTCCGATCAAAATGTATTGATTCATGGTATGGCTACAATATTATTAGGCGTCGCCTATGAGTTTTCATCTAAAGAATCGCCATTAAAAAGAGTTGATTTACACTCCCTTTTAGTGAAAAGTTTGGGTAAAGATAACTATTCGTTAAAAGTTAAGCAATTTAAAGGAAATCCAGCATTTGTTAATTTTGAAGAAGCTCTGTTACTTTCATTTACTCAAGATGATACGGGTCTTCCTAATGTTTATTTCACTAGCGTTTATATAAATCTTGTGAAAGAAAATTTTTTGAGAATTAAAAGGGCTTTGTTTCACGATCCGTTGAGTGAACCAAGAGGAAAAATATCATATGAATTGTTTGAAGAGTTAGATATGAAAGCTACAGACTTGTCAAAATCATTGAAAGATCAAGAGGAAAAGGCGAAAGATAATGACAAGGTATTGAATGAAAAAATTAAACAATTAACTGAACTTTCTTCAAAGTTGAAAGAAAATCTTGAAAGTACTAAAGAGGAATTGAAAAAATCAAAAGAAGATCATGATACATTGAATGAGAAATTTACTACAACAAGCAAGAACTTGTCTATCATGGAAACATCTAAAAAAGAACATGAAACTGCATCTCAGAAATACCAAAAAGAACTTCAAGAAGCATTAAAAAATGGAAGCACTTCTATTGATTTGTCAAAACTGTTGAAAGAGAAACTAGAATCCACCGAACTGGCCAAGAAGAAGCTAGAAGAAGGAATTAATAATATGACAAGAGATTTATTCCAACTCAAGAAGCAAAAAAGTGAAGCAGAAAATAAAATAAAACAACATGAAAGAGAGCTCAAGAATTTGGCCAACGATGTAGAGAAAACTCGTAAAAACTACGAGAATCAAATTCAAAGTTTGAAGATTACCAATGAAGAGTTTAAAGTTAAGATTAAGGAATTGACTGTCAAAGTTGAAAAATTGACGACGGATCTGCAATCAAAAGTTGTGAGCTTGGAAGAGAAACTAAGAGATGCCGAAGAGAACAATGAACATCTTATGGACAAATTGAGATCTGCATCTAATGCATTCAATGAATTGAAACAAGGAAAAACTGCATCAGAAGAAGAGACAGCTAAGGTTAAAGAAAATTTGATTAAACTTAATGGTCAGGTTGATGACTTACAGAAGGCTTTGGATAACCTGGATGCTGAAAAATCTGAATTGGAAGAAAAATTAAACAATCTTAATCAATCCACAAGTGAAAAAATTAAAGAATTAGAAAACGAAATTGAAGAACTCAAGATTTCCAGTAGCAACATTATTTCTGAAAAATCCAAATTACATAACGAATTGGAAGAATTGAAAGCTGAACTTGGTTCAAAGGAGAATGAATTACAATCTGTTAAACTGGATACCAAAAAAACTATAAGTGATCTTACTACGAACATAGCGGATCTTAAAGTCAAGTTAAAGGAAGCCGAGGATTCTCATTCAAATACCAAAAACAATCATTCTACAATTTCTGACGAACTTAAAAAATTAAAGGAAGCTTCTGAGGTTACCAAACAGAGATTGAATGACAAATTATCATCCAAAAGCAAAGAGTATGATAAAGTATCTGGTGAGCTTGAGAGTAAATTAAAACACATTTTGCAATTGAAAGAAGAACATCAGAAAGAAAAGGCACAATTGGAAGCAAAAAATGAGGAGATTAAGACCAACTTGGAAAGTACCACCAAAGAACTTTCCGAAAACAAAGATAGCTTGATTAATCTGGAGAGTAGAATCAAAGAATTGAACAAAAATTTCAAGAGCCAGGAAGAAAAAATTGACGATTTGGAAACCTCTGTATCAATATCCGAAGACAAATCGAAGAGTTTAAAACTCGATATTGAAGATTTGAAGAAGCAAAAAATTGAACTTGAACATATTTTGACTACCAAGGAAACGGATTTGAAAGAAAAGATTGTCTTGGTGAGTAATTCAGAAAAGAAATTGAGAGAGCTTGAAAATTCTTTGAAAAATCTCACGCAAGAAAATGAATCTAAAATCACTGATTTGAATTCAAAATTAGAATTATCTGAATCAGAAAAGAAAATGGAGGTTGAAAAGTTGTCCATTTTAGCCGAAAAAGCAAAATCAGAGACTGAAAGTATTTCAGCGGATTTAAAGGAACAAATTTCAAAGTTGGAAACAACCAACAAGGAAAGAATTGAAAGCATTCAATCAGAACTAAAATTGAAATCAAGCAAACTAGAAGAAACTGAGAAGAAGTTAAATACCACGACCAGTGAGAAAGATGAACTTTCTTCAACATTTGAAAAATCAATAGAAGATTTGAAATCTGAAATTTTCAAATTGAAGAAAGAGATTGTTAGTTTGACAGAGGAAAAGGAGAAGGCAGTTGTAAATTCCAAAGAGATTACAGTCAGTTTAGCTACCCAGAAATCTGAAACAGAAACCAAATTAAAGTTATTGGAAGAAAAAGAACTTGAAATTAAGGAAGCAATGATACAACTAGATTCTGTTCGTGCTGAATTGTTGGAAGCCCAAGATATACATAAGAAACTCAATGAAGATATTTCCAAGACTAAATTAGATCTTGATCAAAAAACAACTGGATTAGCAGAATCAGAAAAAAAACAGGCCGAACTCAACAAAGCATTGAAGATCGCCAAGGATGAATTAAAAGCAGCTGAAGAAAAACACATCAAAGAAACCAATACATGGAAAGAGGACTTAGAGTCAAAAGAGCATCAAATTGTTGATTTGAAAACGGAGTTGAAAGATAGAGTACTGGAAATTGAAAAGGAAAGAGCCATGTTTAGTGAAAGTTCTGAAACTGTGATCAAAGAGTATGGTGATAAAATAAAGAAGTTGGAAGCTAAAGTGATAACTATGAAAGATAATCATTCAAAGGAAGTATCTAAACATTCTAAAGAAAAATCATCTTTGAAAGATAATATTGATACATTGAGCAAAGATTATAAACAAGTGAAATCGAATTTAGATGATAAAGAACAAGAGTTGTTAAAATTGAAACAAGAAATTGAAAAACTGAATACTGATTCCAAATTGAATATAGATAATAAAGACAAGAAAATAAAAGAACTTTCCGAAGAAATTGAATCATTGAAAACTGAATTTACAAAAACAGAAAAAGAATTATCAGACATGAAAGATAAATATGAAAAACTTAAATCTCAAAATTCAATCATTGAAAAGAAATTGGAAAATGAATCTACTGAGTTGAAAAAGGCTAAAGAAGAATTGCAACTTTCACAACAAAACTTGTTCGAAATTACCAAAAAGAAGGATGAATTAACTGCCAAACTTGAAGCTGCTACAACTAATGGCGTATCCACTAACTCTGAAATGGAAAAGTTGCGTACCACTTTGGAAAATTTGAAAAAGGAAAAGGAACAGTTGGTTGCTTCAGTTGCTGATAAAACAAAACAATTAGAAACACATTCAATAAATCACAATAATTTATCTGAAAAGTATGAAAAATTGACAAAGGAACATACTGAAAAAACCACTGAATTAGATTCTTTGAAAATTGAATTGGCAAATATTACTGGAAATTTGGATAATGTAAAGAAGGCATTAGATGCTGCGAAGAAGAACCATGAAAATGTCGAGAAACTTTCACAAGATAAGACCACCGAAATTAATCAACTAAATGAAGAAATCAAAAATTTGAAAACAAATGACAGTACTATGTCAGAAAATCTTAAGAAAACCATTCTTAAATTAGAACAGGAGATTGAATCAGTCAATATAGAAATGAATGAAAAGGAACAAAAGCTTGAGAAACTTAATGAATTGGAGAAAAAAATTCAAGAAAAGGAAGAGACAATCAAGAATATTACCGAGGAGAAGGAAAATCTCCATTCCAAGTTTGAACAATCTAAGAAAGAACTAGCGGCAGCTCATAGCAAGGACTTGGATTCTGCTTTCGACAAATTGAAAAAATCCACCAACGATTTAGAAGCTGCAGAGAAAAAAATTGAAAATATAACTAGTGAAAGATCCGTAGCTGAGAAGGAATTACAAACCGTTAAAGCTGAACACAATAAACTTGTTGAACTGATTGAATCAAATGGTGCAGATTTTAAGAAATTGGAAACTGATTTAGAAGAATCTCGTAAAAAAGTGGCTTTGCTCGAAACCGAGCTTGAAAAATTGAAAAAAGAAGCAGAAGATGATAAAAAGAAATCAAAGGTACAAGAAAATTTGAAAACGGAGTTTACTGGATTACAATCATCTTATGATGAATTAAAAGCACAACTAGACAATAAGGAGGAAGAAAAGAAAGAACTCGAACAATCTTGTTCTAGTCTCAAAACTGAAACAGAAAAAGTTGTCACCAAATTGCAAGCAATTGAACAAGACAATAAGAATGTCACTGAAAAATATGAGCTTGAAATCAAGAAATTAAATGAAAAGTTTAAAAAATATGTTCCGAAATCTGATCTTGATGATTTAATGTTGCTTATGTCAGATTTGGATGAAAAAAATAAAGCGTATAAACAGAAGTTGAAGGAATTAGGTGAACAAGTTTCTAGTGATGAAGAATCTAGTGACGATGAAGATGAGAATGAATAGAGCTACGTAGTTTGTATTAATAATAGAAAATT
Organism: Candida buenavistaensis; assembly: GCA_030582575.1. NCBI lineage: Eukaryota > Fungi > Ascomycota > Pichiomycetes > Serinales > Debaryomycetaceae > Candida > Candida buenavistaensis. Next base: position 14,589 of record JAKTXM010000107.1, on the reverse strand, counting down.
TCGGTTGTAAAAAAGGTGTAGATCTCAACGGTTCTATTTTCTAATGAGTGAAAAAAAAAAACAAATTCACACCGTTTAATAAGAAAACAGGAGAAAATTATCCCCCCCCCCCAAAAAAAAAAAAGAAATAAAAGTAAAGTAAAATAAAAGTGTGAAACTTTTCTAAACTCAAACCACCGAGTCAATGATTCTCTTAATCGACTCATACGACTCTTTCACCAACAATCTTGCCCATTTATTAAAAGAGAGTACTAAGCAAGAAGTTTTAACTATTCACAACGATTCGTTCAAACCGGATGAGTATGAAAATTTTTACAACCAATATCTCCAGTTGTTTCAATATATAGTTATTGGACCAGGACCAGGACACCCTTCAATTGAATCGGATATAGGTATAATAGGATGGCTTATTAGGAAATTGAAGAGAGAATCTCAAGTTGTACCGATTCTTGGAATTTGTCTTGGATTTCAAAGTTTATGCTTTGAATTTGGTAATGATGTCTCGCGATTAGAAAACGTGAAGCACGGCCAAATATATGACATTCATCCTGTTTCTCAAAGTGATTTATTTCCAGATACCACACCTTTTGGAAGTGTTAGATACCATTCATTGTTTGTAGAGAATCCAAACGCTGAAATTGAGCCATTGGCATATTGTTACGAATCGGATAAAAAGATTTTGATGGCAATGAAACATGAAAGTTTACCATTTTATGGTGTTCAATACCATCCTGAATCTATATGCTCAGATAAAGGTGCTGATTTGATAAAGAACTTTACTGAGATTGCTCAAAAGTATAATCAACAATACAGAGATTTTGTGTTTAATTTCAAGAGTAACGTAGATTGGTTAGATCATCATGCAATTCACGAGGAATATTTAATTAAGGATGGAAAATTTTGTTCGAATGTGATTAAGGATATTTATTTTAAAAAGTTCAAGTTGATGGACAATATCACTCCTATTGATATTTGTGATTATTTTTATCAAAAAAATAATGGGAATTCCAATTTTGTGTTGTTAAATTCTGCTTCTATACCTGGTGAATGGTCAATAATAGGATTACCAACTATTGGAAAAAGTGAAATTATCACTCATTCTGTGGATGATATAGATAATGTTTACTTATCTTATTTTGGCACTACGAGTCAAAGAAAAGAACCCTTGGATAATAGCACGATTTGGAACTTTATTGCTAAAAAAATGGAAAGTGTTTATACTAGTCGTGAAGATATCAAATTGAAAATTGAAAACTATGGTGATCGTGAGTTGCCATTTTGGGGAGGTTACATGGGATTGATTTCTTATGAAGAAGGACAGCATATAACTATTAATAAACTTGGATCAATTTGTAATAATAAAACACCAGATTTAAAATTGATATATATTTCCAAATTTATTGCGTATGATCATGTTACTGAAAATTGGTTTGTTGTATCAATTAATGACGATGATATGGCCTGGGGTGAATCTATTGTTACTGAATTGACAAATGTTAAACAAATTAACATTGATAGTATCCCAGATACAGTAAAGGACTTGACTAAGAAAGACGAAGACCTCGATTTGATACAATTTGAATTACCGTCAAGAGATACTTATAAAGAACAATTTGCACAATGTCAAGAGTATCTTCATTCAGGGGATTCTTATGAATTGTGTCTTACTACTCAACTGAAAATAAATTTACCGGCATATATCAAACCGTGGGATATTTATAAAGTTTTAACACTTCGTAAGAATCCATCTCCATTTTCATGTTTTATGGATTTTGAAGACTGTTGCTTGATTTCATCTTCTCCTGAAAGATTTTTATCATGGAAAGATAATGAAAAGAGTAATGATAATGATGATAATAATAATAATGATAATAATAATAATAATAATAATAATAATAATAATAATAATAATAATAATAATAATAATAATAATAATAATAATAATAATAATAATAATGGCAAAATTGTACAATTAAGACCGATCAAAGGAACTGTTAAAAATACAGACGAAGTGACACATGAAATAGCTACTAGAATACTCAAGACTCCAAAGGAAATGGGAGAGAATTTAATGATTGTGGATTTAATTCGACATGATTTGTATCAATTTACAGATGATGTAGAAGTATCTCAATTAATGGCTGTTGAAGAATATAAAACTGTGTTCCAATTGGTAAGTGTTATTGAAGGACAACTCAACAACCAAGGATACCATGGGATTGATCTTTTACATAATTCATTACCACCGGGTTCAATGACCGGAGCACCTAAAAAAAGATCGGTACAATTACTTCAAGATATTGAATGTAAACAAAAGAATTTTGTTGGTGGACGTAGAGGTATTTATAGTGGTGTTGTTGGATATTGGTCAATTACTGATGACTCCGACTGGTCTGTCATTATTCGATCGGTGTTTCATTATAGTGACGACAAAGAAAACACCGAAAAGGTTAAACTTTGGAGAATCGGTGCTGGTGGTGCAATCACCGTGTTGAGTGATCCCAACGATGAATGGGATGAAATGGTTCTTAAGTTAACTAGTGCATTACAAGCATTCAAAATAGACATGTAAATAGTATACAGTGTATCTGAAATAGGATCAGAATAATAATAATAATTTGAAAAGTAACCAAACAAACTTTAAGCCCAGTTGTTCACGTGTTTTTTTTTTTTTTTTTTTTTTTTTTTTTTTTAAAAAAAAAAAGGAAAACAGTTTCAAAACTTTTTCACCAAGCTCAATTCAACTCAATCACCACCACCGAATGATGATACCGGGATATTCTACTGGATCAAAATCTCATGCAGACGGCACTACGATTCGTCAACGAAATTTTCCAACTAAAGAAGGAGGAGAAACAGAAGAAATTGAAGAAATAATTGATAAAACTTCAAAACTAAATATCAATAACAAGCATGATCAACATCCTGATTGGACACGCAAGGAAGCATTAGGTCCGATATTTATTAAGTTCATTAACCCATTACTTCTCACTGCGCTTTCTTCGTTTGTGCGTCTATACCGAATCGAAGCAGCGAACTCGGTAGTATGGGACGAAGCACATTTTGGAAAGTTTGGCTCGCATTACCTTCAGCACGAATTCTATTTTGACGTGCATCCACCATTGGGCAAATTACTAGTTGGGTTACTGGGGTACCTTGCAGGGTACGACGGGCTGTTTCAATTTGAGAGCGGGTTGGTATACCCGGAAGACATGAACTATGTATTGATGCGTGTTTTTAATTGTTTTTTTGGCATTCTCGTCACGCCATTGGCTTATCGAACGGCGGTTTTATTGGGGTATAATCAATTTGCTTGTTGGTTCATTGGGTTGATGGTTGTTTTTGAACAATTGTCACTCACTTTGTCCAAATTTATTCTTTTGGATTCAATGTTATTGTTCTTTACTGTGTTTTCGTTTTTTTGTTTGGTCAATTTGCATGTTTTGACTGTCAGGGATCAATTGTTGAGTAAAAGCGGCATCAAATGGTTTGTTTTGACAGGTATAGCTATTGGATGTGTCATGTCTGTCAAATGGGTAGGCTTGTTTGTTACTGCGTTGGTTGGATTTTATACAATTTATGATTTGATAATTAAATTTTATCAACTTACAACAACAAAAGATATTATGTCTTGGAAATTGTATTTGTTACATTGGATAATTAGAATAATTACATTGATTATTCTTCCGGCTTCAATTTATATTGGTTGTTTCAAAGTCCATTTCCACATTTTGAATCATACTGGACCTGGTGATGGATCCATTTCTACATTATTACAAGGTTCTTTAATTGGGAGTGATTTACAATCGGGTCCAAGATCAGTTGCTTTTGGATCTTTAATCACACTTAGATCACAGGGTTTATCGCCCAATCTTCTTCATTCACATGGTCATGTATACCCGGAAGGATCACAAGAACAACAAGTCACTACATATGGTTTTAAAGATGAGAATAACGAATTCTTGATTGAATTTGATGTGGATTCTGGATTACGTGATCGACGCGCTACAATTGAAGTTGATAATGAAAATGATGTTGCTGTTGCTGTTGATGATGATTATTATCATACATTGGTACGTCATGGTGATACAATCAGATTGATTCATAAGAATACCGATAGTTATTTACGTGCAAATGCGATTGGAGCACCAGTTACTTCTAATAATTATGAAGTTTCATGTTTTGGAAAAAACTTGGAATCTAATGATTATGCTGATGAATGGGTGATTGAAATTCAACAACAATATGAATCGCCACTGGAATTTTTTCAAGATGAAGATGAAGAAATTGTCCATCCAGTATCAACCAATTTCCGACTCAAACATAAACAATTAGGTTGTTATTTAGGAACCACGGGGAAATCTTATCCTGCATGGGGATATCAACAAGGAGAAGTTGTTTGTAAATATTCAGTATTTAATAGAGATAAAAATACGTGGTGGAATATTGAAAAACATGTTAATGATAAATTTGACGCACCTGAAACTCCATATGTTGCACCCAAACCTATATTTTGGAAAGAATTTATTCTTTTAAATTTTGCAATGATGTCTTCCAATAGTGCATTGGTTCCTGATCCCGATAGGTTTGATAAACTTAGTTCTGAATGGTGGGAATGGCCGATTTTACATACTGGATTAAGAATGAATGGATGGGGTGCCGAAGATATAAAGTATTTCTTGATGGGTAATCCATTTATTACGTGGATGTCGACTTGTTCGCTTGTACTTTTCATTTTTTATTTATTAGGTGTTGGATTCAAATATCAAAGACAATTGGGTAATTTAGATATGGAAATTATATTGAGTAGAGGAATATTACCATTCACTGGTTGGTTATTACATTTTGTGCCTTTTATACTTATGGGAAGGGTGAAATATTTACATCATTATGTACCTGCATTATATTTTGCAATTTTCATGAGTGGATTCATGGTTAGTTTATTTGCAAATAAGTATATTTACATTGTTTTATACGTGGCGATATTTGCCAGCTTTTGGCGTTATAAAGAACTTTCATTTGGTATGGAAGGTTCTTCATCTAATTATAGTCATTTAAAATTATTAAATACTTGGATGATATAAAAAAAAAAAAAAAAAAATTAAAAAAACACAATTTTATACAAGAATCTGTAAAAAGAAAATATACGAAATATAGATCTAGAAGCATTTTATTTAAATTTCAGGAACAGACGCGTCTACGCGTTATGAATCTTATTGTTGCTATTGTTTATTATACGTTTGATGTGTGGCACAGCAAAAGAACAAAAAAATAAGTTGTACGGAATTAGAATTCAATTGTTGTTATCGTTGTTATTGTTAGCAACAACACCAATAAACAAATCCCGCGTATCTCTTGTTTTTCTTTTTTTTTTTAATTTAAATGTTTGAGTAAATTATTTTGAATGCACCTCGGTTAAATATTGATCATTTTCTAATGATACACACATTTATTATTACCAATTAAAATTCTCAAACATTAAACCAAAACACCAGTCACACACACACACACACACACACACTTATATATATATATATATATATAGCCGAACTAATTATTTAAAATCTACACGTTTACTTATAAGATAGATTGACTTAAATATTTATTAAATTTTAATAACACACCATGAATTATTAACAAAGGCAAGGAAAAGAGATACGTCCCATAATTTATGTACTGTATCTAGTTTCCTTTTCTTTTCTTTTCTTTTCTTTTCTTTTCTTATGTCTTGTTTTGTCTTGTTTTGTTTGAGGTGGCTAGTATACAGTAGTTTTTTTGTTGTAGTAAATCAACGGTTCTAGACTCGTATCAAGTTTGTGTCATATTTTGTAACCCATTCTTTTCATTTTAGATATGCAGGTCAAAGTGAGTTTTATTTGTTTTTACGGGTGTCCTTAAAAGAATACTCATGTATATATCTCCCGTAAGTATACAGAGTATTATTAATAAAAGAAAGCGAATATGAATGATTGTATAAATACAATACAATACAATACAAAACAAAACAAAGCAAAACATAAAACTCTTTTAAGATATAAAAGACATTAAGGGAATAAGAAAGAAAGATTTGATTGAATGGGATTCCAGTTCATTTCATTCCAGTTCATTTTAATTTCAAAAGGTAATTCGTGTTTTTTTTTTTTTTTTCTTTTTCTTTTTCTTCTTATTTTTATTATTCATTTGTATTCATTTATGCATACATTATCCTTGTATAATTTTTCTTTGATTATCAAAATTGCTTTTATAAAAGTATTAGATTTTGTTCTTGTTCTTGTTCTTGTTCTTGTTTTAAACTTTTCGTCTTCTTCTTCTTCTTCTTGTTTAATGTTTCACATTTTTACTTTTGTTTATTATTCTTATTATTATTAATATTATATTTCTTCCATTCTACTTCTGCCTTCATCCCTCCTTCCCCCCCTTAACAACCTTAATAATTATAACCTCCACCCCCCCTTATTTTTTATTTTTATTTCTTTCAAACATATTTAAAACACAACAAAAATCACTTTAACAAATGAACGTTGGATTTATTCAATATAAACTTGATAACAAGAATAACACCAATAACACCAATAATAATATTAATCAACAAGAAGTAAAGTTAACTTCAGCAGCATCAACTTCATCAAGTGCTTCATCTTCACTAACTACAAGTTCTACAACCACAACAAATTCAGATCGTCAACCTCCAAGTTGGTTAAAAAATAACCCACCTCCACAATTAACATCAGTTGATATTCCTATTCAATTAAAAGAAGTAGCACCTGGTGAATCATCATTTAGTTCTACTGATTCAGAAGAAGCTCGTAATAATAATCGACCTGCCAATTTTGCCATGATTTTTAATAATTCACAATTGAAACGTAAACAACAAGAAACATATTTAATGAATCAACATCAACATCAACAACAACAACAGCAGCAGCAGCAGCAGAAACTACAATATCAACAACAATCAATACTTTTATCACCTGTTCGTGAAAATGATGAGTTAAGGTATATTTCAAATAAAAAAGTTGATTCTCCAATGTCGGATGAATTCTTTTTTCAAGAAAATTTCACTCTGGATGTTAAATTTCAATATCAACAAAGTATAATTGAATTTTTGAATTATATTATTGGAAAATATAAAGAAATGGAAAATGGAATCAATAATTATATGGATTGGTGGAATGTTTATACTTTTAAACGACAAACTTTGGATAATTTGATTCATATTGCTCAAGGTTTTAAAGCTATGATTATTAGTATTTTGAAACAATTGAGTATAAATAGTGGAATCATTAAAAAATCATCTTCATCTTCATTTTCTTCTTCTTCCACTAGGGGAGAACAAAAAGTTGTTGTTGTTGGTGATAATTTAAATGACGATGATTTAATTAATTATAATGTTTTTCAATTTGTTTATAATTGTCCTATTGAAAATATTAATATTGGAAATTTGATAAATACTTCATTATTTACTAATTCTTTTAAATTTAATTTATTAAGTTATTATTATAAATTGAATTATTTATTAATTAATGTTAAAGATCAAAAAAATTGGTTGGTTATACCTATGGAAATATGGTATAAATTACCATCATTTATTAAAATCATGAATGATAATTTAATTAAAATTAATAAACCAATGACTAAAGATTTAGAAATAACATTAGTTAAATTGAATTCAATCACTTCTAAATTTCCAATTGTTGATAATTTAAAAAAAACAGATTCAATTTCATCATGGCATGATTTTGAAAAAATTAATGATTTATTAACTAGTAAATTTCCTGATTATTGTCAATTTGGTAATACTCAAGAATTTACTGATTATATTCCACGTCCATTATCAACTTCAAATGATATTAAAATCATTCATATGAGAAAAGTTGTTGCACCTCCTAAAAAAGTAGAAAGTAATAATAATTCACCATTAAAAAATACAACAAACAATAGTAACGACAACAAACTAGGGAGAGCTTCATCTTTAAAAAAATCATTAAGTAAGATTGTTAAACGTAGTTTATCAACTAATGATGCTAATAATAAAGAAAGAGAAAATATACCCAATCAAAGTCCAATAGTTAAATTAGAGACCAATACTCCTAAACAACAACAACCACAAAGACATCAATCATTACAAGAACATTTAAGACGTCTGAAACTGGTCAAGACACCAAAAAGGGAAGATTTGGTATTAGGAGGAGGAATGTATACTAATAGACCATTGCCTGAACCACCACTTCCACCTCCCAGTCAACCAAGCATCAAACCAACTATTGAAAGGTATAGATCTGTGAATGGTAAAAAATCCATAATTAAAAAAGTGGATAATTCAGCAATTCAATATCAATTAGATTGTTTGATTCAATTTAGAAAAAGATTATTTCAAATAGGTCCACAATTGTTGGAATTTTTGAATTTACAATTAGAATATTGTAAATCATGGGAAGCTATAATTGATGAACAACAAGCAGAGCTAAAAAATAGTAATGATCCATATATCAAATCGATATATCAATCATTTCATGAAAAATTATTAAATCAAATTGAATTTACTAAACTGACTATAATTTTACATATAGCAGATCGATTAATTATACCTATTGATGAATGTTTAAAATTATGTGATCAAGGAAAGGGAGATCCTATCAATGTCAACAAATTTATGGAATTGATTGTAGCTCAATATAATAAATTATATGGACAATGGCTAGAAGGTATAATTGGACAACGAAGTATTAAACAATATCAAGATTTATGTATTAAGATTGGTAAGCCTAATGGTGAAGATATCATTCAATATTATAATCAATTAACTAAATTGAAAAGTTTAGTATTATAAGTAGTAGTAGTAATAATAATAAAAATAAAATAGAATAGAAATTAAAAGGTCTTGTGATAATTAAAATTGTGTTGATGGTGTTATACCCCTCATTTTTGTGTTTTTTCTACTTTAAATTAAATATCAATCAACAAACCGTATTACTACTACTACTGTTCTTTACCCCTTCCCTTTCAAATCTATAAATCCACACATCATAGTGATCTGTTTAATGTTTTGGTTGTTGTATACTAATTACTATATAAATAATCAATCAATAAAGAATTGTGTTGCAAAGTTATTATTATTATTATTATTATTATTATTGTAAACTTTCACACGACTGTTATCCCTCTTTGTCTTTATTTGTCTCGTGTCCACAATATTGTATTTAGTCTCCTTATTTGCTGTCTGATTCTAATTCTCGCTTTATTTTTTAATTTTTTATTTTTCAGTCAATTGCCATCAAGATTTTTTATTTTTATTAATAATAAAATTTTCTTTTCTTTCATTCCAAAAAAAAAAAAAAAATAAAATAAAAGATAAAAAATAAAAAACAAAAAGAAAAAAAAAAAAAAAGCAATCTTTTCCTTACGATAGACTCCCAATTCATTCAATTTTTAAATTCAACATTTATCATGTCTACATCAATTAATAACAATCAACCAATCTCAACCCCATTAACTCACGAGATTCCTTCTACAAACTCTTCAGCTTCAACTGCTGCTCATGGTTCATCAATTGCTCCTTCTGCTTGTTCAACAACTCAATTATTAACTTGGAGAGATCCAGTTAGAACAGGTAAAGTGTTTGGTTCAGTTGTTTTTGGTTTGATCATTTTTAAAACTGTCAATTTATTCAATATCTTTTTTCATTTGGCTTATATTGCATTATTGATCTCTGCTGCTGCTGAATATTCAGGTAAATTGATTACTGGTAAAGGATTCCTTGCAAATTATAAACCAACTACTAAATTGTACGCAAAAAGATTCAATGACGAAGTTTTACCTGAATTGGCTAATTTTAACATTCATTTAGAAGAAAGTTTTAATAAAGTTGTTTACTCTCATGATATTGAAACAACTTTAAAAGCTGCCGGTATTTCTTATGTTTTTTATAAATTGACTACTTGGTTCTCATTATATACTTTGATTTTCATTTCAGTTGTTTTAGCTTTTACTGTTCCATTCTTTTACAAAACTTATAAAAAAGAAATTGATGCCGCAATTGCTGATATCACTAAAATCGTTAAAACTAAAACTACTGAACTTACTGAACAAGCTCATAAAGCTGCAGGTCCTCATTTGGATACTATAATCAAAAAAACTGGTCCAATTGGATCTTTTGTTCAATCTAAATTCCCAGTTAGAACTGCTGGTTCTACTGTTGGTGATTCAAAAGCTACTTCTTATGGTACTGCCTCTTCATCTGCTGCTACCACTCCTACGGCATCTGGTATTTCTTTTTCTTCTACTGGTCATACAACTGGTGCTTCTCAATTCCCAAATGTTCCAGTTTCTGGTGCTCATCCATCTACCGTTGAAGATGTAGTCAAGCAAGCTGAAGATGAAACTGACGAATTTGCTGATACTACTCAAGAATCTTTCAAGCAACATCATGCTTAATTTAATTGATGTGTTTTAGTTGACTTTTTCACTCATTGTTTGTTGTTTTGATATATATATTTTTTTTATATATTATTTTACTTGGGTTTCCTTGAGTATTGATTCATAATTATTCATTGTCTTTTTTTATTATTATTATTATTAATTTTTTTACTATTATTAATATTTATTTTTACTATTATTAATATTTATTTTTATTATTATTATATACTTTTTGTCTTGGGAGGTGATGAGTACCCCTTCTTTATTTTATTTTTATTTTTATTTTTATTTTTATTTTCTCTCTCTATATATTTATTCAAATATAACTATAAAATATATTACCATCTACTTCCCTTTTATTCACAATCTTCTGGATTAGCTATTCTTCTATAACATGCAACCCACTTAGACCCTTTATTCCTTGTCACTTTTTGTCCTTCTTCAGTGGAATTATACATTATTTCCACACATTTGTCTTGATCTTCCCATTCTTTGCTCAATCTTTCAAATAATGGATGTTCATCCAAATGTTTAACCATCCAATTATGTAAATCTTCAACATCAGTTATAGTATAAACCACTCCTCCTTCTTTCAAAACATAAGCATACTCACTTAACAATGTATTTGTGATGATTCTAGCTTTATGTTTACGTTGTTTGAAATGAGGATCAGGAAAACAGAAAAACATCTTTGATAATTGTCCCTTTTCGAAAAAATTAGGTAAAAATTTCATTGCATTACCTCTTAAAACTCCAATATTTTGATACCCATACCCATCATCACCACCATCCACATGGTTCTTACGTAACGCAACAATACGATCCTCCACATACTGAGTCACCTGAACCCGTATCTCCAACCCCAAAATCAACGATCTCGGAAACTCAGGCCCCAACCGAATCATCAATCCACCATACCCACATCCAACATCGGCAATTTCAACCCTGGCCCTGTCATGTAGCTTAGGATACAACCTCGACCAGTCCATCTCAGAAGGCGACGTAGGATACTCTAAACGATGGTCCGAAAACGGATTAGAATGGGCTCGTTGACGATAGTATCTCTTCTTGGGCAATTCGGTGGGTTCCGGGGTGGGTGTGGTGGAAGCCGAGGCCGAGGCCGTGTCAAAACGGGCTTGTTTCCGGATCTCGGACTTGTCTTCTCGATATTGCTTTCTTTTCGTGGCTGCTACGGATTGGTGTGTGGGTGCCATTATATGTGTTATTGATACTTGTGAATTTTAATTTTTAATTTTTATTTTTTTTTTTTTTTTTTTTTCAATCATCTCGTTTTCTGTTTATTTTGTTTTGTTTTATTTTTTTTTTTCTGTCTACATAAAGTGAACAAAATGAGTCTTCTCAAAGATGAATATATATATCTGTTTATTTATTTACAAAAATATCTATGTACACTTATTGAATCTATTCTTTTGAACCTTCCATATCTTTCTTTCTTTGTTCTAATGTCATGGATAACATACTTGTAGGCGATTCCAAAGTTCTCACCAACCCAGCACCACCAGCCATACTCAATAACCCAACCAATTGTCCCTGTAAGGTTTCTTTATTAGGTAATGCTTTGAATTGGTTGATTTCATCGATATTCATCACATTATTTTCAATCTTGGCCCCGATCAAAAACAATTTTTCATTGGCGGATTTTAATATCTTCATCACTTCACTCACAACCGTGGGATCACTTTGTGGAATGGTAATCACCGCTGTGGGACCTGCAAATAATGGATCCAATTTAGTAATCACATCTTTGTTGCGTTTAGATAATCCCCTTTCTGCTGGATCAGCTGCATTGCCTGCTCTTAATAATACTTTGAAAATACTGGATTTAATAACATGCAAAACAGCACCTGCTTTTAATAATTCTTGTCTATACTTACGATTATCGCCCTTTGTTATATTATTATGATGAACAAACAATAATATTTCATTGGAATCGTATAAATGCTTATAATAATCAACCAAATATGTCTTTCTTGAGAATAATGGTTTCTCGGTCTCTCTTTTTATGAATTCTTCTTGTGCTGGATTGACGGGTTGGAAATCTGGGTATTTTTTAGTGGATACTGTGGAATATCTGGCCACTGATAGTTTCGACACCGATTGTATAAGCCCTCTGCGTGTGAAATTGATTGTTATCATTGTTGGTGTGTTTGGTAGATTTGGAAAAATAAAAAAAAAAAATTTTATTTTCTGAAAAGTTACTTAGCTAAAATGCACGACTAAACACACTAAAAAAATAAAAAATAAAAAATAAAAAAAATAAAAAAAAAAATAAAAAAGTCCACACGAAGGACTTGGAGAAAGGAAAGTTTCTAATTCAAATCGCCAAAGGTTGTTTCTTTAGTTATTATTTCTTTTTTTTTTTTTCTTTCTTTTCTAATACTCTTATGTCATCGCTCTCCCGGAACAACTTAGCAGGGAAAAATGTATCAAATTCCGCTAGAAAAGGGTTTATGAGTTTTGTACAAAACTGGAGCACTTCAAAGAATAAGGATGAAAGTGATCTCGATACTGATGAAATGTCAGATTTAGGTTCAGATAAAAGTATAACAGCTCAATTACCACGTATTAAAAGAACAAGTCCTAGTCTCAGTCCTGTTCTTGTTCCTGCAAACAAAAAAGCTAAAATTGAAGATATATCTTATAAAGATCTTCTGGTTTCTGATGAAGCCATTTATGATAAACCTGTTCCTAAAACTATGGGTATTCTCGATATGAATAAACTAGAACATTCTACGAAAAATCTTCAAAAAAATTTAACTACAATAATTGAACAAGCTCCGGATCATAACGAATTGCAATATTTAATCAATTCCGGTATGGCTGATTCAGGTACCGTTATTGAATTACAAAATAATGAGTTGATTGATACGGCTTCTAAACTTAAATCCTTGTATAATATAGGAAATTTACCAATTATCGACGAAATCGTGAGGGGTAAAATTGTTATAAGCGACAAGGATTTAAACAAGGTTTTGAACAGTACAATTTCCAAAAACGAATCAATTAAACTTAATTTACCTAATGATCCCTTACCTGATATCGAGCCGACTGGAACTAATGATGAAATGCCACGTTTACCATCTATCAAAGATCCCCGTTTGTATGAACGTGTCTTTGTTCATAAATCAACCGTTAATAATAAACATTATCTTGAGAATAATCATATAATACACAGTCATAATGAAAGATTGGAATTTTTAGGTGACTCAATTTTGAACAATTTAGTTACTGGGATCATCTTCACCGAATTTCCCGATTGTTCTGAAGGTGATTTATCCAAAGTAAGATCCAAATTGGTTAGTAACAAAACTTTGGTTACTTTTGCTTTTGATTATGGTTTCAATAAAAAATTACGTACTAAAATCGAGGATGAAGTGATTCAAGCAGGTGATAAAAAAATATACGCCGATGTATTTGAAGCTTATATCGGAGCATTGGGTATTGAAAGGGGGATGGATTTGGTTGAATTAAAAGATTGGTTAGCAAAATTATACACTCCTTTAATCAATGATTTAAAAAAGGATTATATTGTTGATCCCATTGACAAAGATGCAAAAAGTAAATTATATGCACTTGTCGGTCAAGATGATTTACATCCAAAATATGAAACATTGAAAACTGGTGATGGTATAAAAGAAAAATTCCTAGTACAATGTACCATTAATGATGAAATTTTGGGTCAGGGTGAAGCATTCAGTTTGAGGGACGCCGGATTAAGAGCTGCTATGGAAGGTTTAAAGAATTCTGCCGTATTGGTGAAATATTTTGTGGCACGTCAAGCAATTGAACGACCAGTGAAATTGGCCAGAAAGGAAAAGGAACTCGCTAGAAAACAAAGATTGGCTGAAAGATTAGAAATAGAAAAGGAAAGTTTCCCATCTACTCCTCCTTCTCCTATACGGACAACTTATTTCCCAATCACCTCTGATCCGGACTCTCCGATTAATATTGACGCCAAAAACAAATTATACGCTATTCTTGGGAAAAAAATTGGTGATAAACCGCAATATTTGTCATCTCAAATAAATGGAAACATATTTAAAGTGCAATTATACGTTCGTGATGTTTTTATAACTTCGGTTGAAGATCCATCCAAGAAAAAAGCAATGGCTAGAGCTGCCCAAACTTTATTAGAGAATGAAGAAGCATTAA
>JAKTXM010000106.1:6902-34385 GCA_030582575.1 Candida buenavistaensis | reverse complement strand
TTTTTTTTTTTTTTTTTTTTTTTTTTTTTTTTTTTTTCTTTCTTCGTTCACAAGAGTAAACACGTTAAGGATTTATTTATTTTCTTTCTCTCTTTCACAGTGTAGTGGATACACCACACGACATTGCCAACACACTAGGAATATTTGGTTACTCGTACAGTACTATAAATTACATTTTATAAAAATTATACCATTATTATATACCAGAGCCAGTTTTACACTGCTCCATCTAAAATTTTTATGTATAAACCCATCACTTACTTCTATATTCAACAATACCTCTCAAAACCTTAATTCTACCAAACTCAGCATGATCTATCGTGTTTTCATCTTCTTTTTGATCTTTAGGTTTGTTTTTATGTTCAGTTCCTGGTCTTGGCCAGGTACACGTAAGCCGAAGCCTAGAACACTCAGTACATCTTGGTCTCGTTTCACAGCATCTTTTTTTTCGTTGACGACAAGTTAAACATCCCATACGTGATCTTTTTGTTATGGACTTACCATGGGTATAAGATGTAGGAGAAGTTGAAGAATTAGAGTTTGATCTAGTTAGTGAAGTAACTTCTTCATCAGTTTTTTTAGATTTTGGTTTTCGACCAGGTTTTTTCTTACCTTCTGAAGGTGAGGTTTGTAATAAAGGAGGTTGACCGCCAGGTGGTATTTGACCTGCAGCTGGTTGTTGTTGCAGTCGGGGTGGATAGTTTTCCCATTGTTGAGGGTGTTGTTGTTGATCGTGTGGAGGAGGAGGAGGTGGTGGAGGTGGTGGTGGTGGCGGAACATTTTGATAGTTACCGCCATACTCAGGTATATGATAATGTTGGCCAGAAGCTCCTATAACATTAGGTTGCTCTGATTGCTTTGATTGTTGTCTTTGCGGTAATACAAACAGAGAGTTTTGCCCTTGATAGCCTGGAGGATATTCTTGTGAAGGATTATATACATCACCAGATGCATAACCTAGAGGTTGTGGAGGATACTGTTGGTACACAGGAGCCTGCTGTAGCTTACCTCCAGTTCTCTGTTGTTGTACTTGTTGTGAGGGATAACCCGAATTAGGCACAAAACTTCGTTGCCCTTGTTGTAATGGAAAAGGTGGTCCACTTGGAGTTGAAGGGTTTCTTGAATAATCAGCTGCAAAAGGAGGTGGGTACCCACTTAAGGATGTTGTTTGTGGCGTCCCTCTATTGTGTGGTGTTGCTGTAGATGAATTTGGTTGACGGGGTGTTACAGTGTTTTTTGGACTGCTATTTCCATCATTCCAATTGGGTATTGAACTCATGATGATATTATAATTAATATACAAGGTTTTCAAAATGTAAAATAAATGTGGTTTGATATAGAAAATCACAGTGAAATGTCACAAAAAGGACTTTGTAAAAATGAATATATAATATTTCTCACAATTGATCCGCAGTTAATCCGATGTAAGTTGATGCAAGATCTGTGGTACGGGTTGTAATAATAATAAAATCCTATGTATCTTTTTTCCAAATAATACAGAAAAATAGATAAAACAAAAAAAAACTTCTTGGGCTGGTATGTAGTAGTCACTAATAATAAAAAAACAGTTCTGCTAAAAAAGGATAAGGACAAACGGTTTGTGTGTTGAAATAGATGTCACTTGGTTCCCCTTACTGATATTTAATAATAACTATTGAACTATCTTAATGAGATTGTGCAGATGCTTAAATATAGTACAGTGATTGTATATAAAATTATTGTTCATCTATAGGATGGATTGTAGTAGTTATTGAAAACGTTGTTTATCGCTGTTAGTCTTTTTACTATTGGTGGTGATAACAAGGTGTGATGAATATGTAAATAAAAACGTGTTAGTTGTCTATTGTACTTGTGAAATATGATAAAAACAAAATGTAAATGGGTTGACAAAATGTGTAAGGGATTTCTCAAAGTTTCTTTAATTTTTTGTGCTTTCTATTTCTATTTCTTTACTTTTATTTTTATTTTTTTCGTGATTGTACAAACCCAGTATAAGTCTTGATTATATAAAAAATAAAACCAAAAGAACTTTCAAGTAAATGATAATAATAATAATAATAATAATAATAAATTTGAATGAAAGTTGTGAAAGTAATCACACTGTTGTATTTAATCAATTCAAAAGGAAACCCCTGATAATAAGTTAATTTGATTAATTTCGGAGTATTGCTAGATTTGTCAATAAAGTTCTTTAGAAAAAATATGACCCTCGAAATCTTGGAAAATTAAGTTTCTATGTGAGGTTATGTAATTTTCTCAAGAACTTTTTTTTGTCTCCTTTTTGTAGTTTAATTCCTTTTCCAGTTGATCTTATCAATGGCGAAAAATTAATGGTATGGATATCCTTTAATGAAGTTGGGATTGAAGAATGAAAAGAGAATGTAAAGTAGTTGCTGACTAAGGATTGGTTTTCCAAAAAAAAAAAAAATAAAAAAAAAAAAGTAATAAAGTATTTATTGGGGTAGTGAAAAAAAAACAACCTCTTGTTGTGAAAATCAATTGGGGGTTCAGATGAATGTTCCACTAATATATTTAGGAAATTGATTGTTATTATACTTGAATTATACTCTAAATGTCCAATATTCAACAAGTGGTTATCCCGAGGGGGTGGAGTTTATCACTTGTTTGTATTTGACAGATTAAGAATCCAGTTTTCTCTTGAGTAGATGGAACAATAAATTCCAATAAATTAAGCAAATTTGTAATAAATTAAGATATACCTTTCTTTAATAAGATATAAGTAAAGTTCGGATGTAGTGTAATTTTTTTTTTTTTATTTTGTTTTCAAATCCGAATAATAAGTTGATATTTATATATTGGCAGATAACTAAGGGAAAAAAAAAAAAAAAAGAAAAAAAAAACAAGAAAAACAAAAAGAAAAACAAAAGAAGAACATTCGAAATTTTTAATAAGCAGAAGTACTTTTCAACAAAAAAAAAAATTTTTATGAACATGCAAAAGGGCAATAAATATTAATACAATAAACATTAAAGTATACTGAATGTGTAGAATTAAAACCCTTTACAGGTTTAAATTTTATTATTTTGCACATATTGTAAAGTAGACTAACTCTAAAATACAAATTTGTAACAACTTACTGAAATGGAATTGACTAATTTTTATTCATTCACCCACAAAAGATTTCTATCGTGATTTCTATGAACACTAAGAAAAAGTTTTACATAAACAATTAACTTTAACCTTTTATACTGTTTCATTCACCGAATGTTGCCTTATATTAGGTGGTATGTATGCGTAAAATAATAGACTTTACAGAATGATTTGTTTCTGAGGTTTATGTGAGTAGTAAAATATGACAATACTGGATTTTAAAACGAGAGGCACGAAAAGTTTTTTTGGGGTGTACATGTACGCAAAAAATACAAAGATCACAATTTTATGTTGTTTATGCGATTCATGCAGATATTCAAGGCGTCTTACAACATAAATAAGCCATAAAAAGCAATTAAACTAAAAAGAGACAAACAATCGGACTTTCGGTTCAAAATTTATCAAATTATTTTTCCTTTCTGTCTTCCTCATGTCTATGTACCAGAGACTAAGTTAAAAAAAAAAAAAAAAATCAATTTAAATTCTCTGTTTGTAAATTAAACTTTATTTCCTGAAGGCGTAGATCATAAGAAGCAATCCCACAGGTGGTCACAATTGAAATTTATTTTTGTTCTAATCAAGATTTCTAATAGCTATTGAAAAAATTTCTTGCGCTTATTTAAAATGTAATAATTTTTGCGCATAATACATGATTTCTATTTCATCTATTGGTTGTAATTGATATATATATATATATATACCTAAGTTTGTTAGTAATTTTGTAATTTTATTTTTTTCTAAATTCATAGGTTCTAGAACTTTTTTGTTTGCAATTGCGGCAAATTAACCAAAATTTGTACATTTAAAGTGCTTCTTCTGTTCAACACGCCATATTAGGCACGACATTTTTTAATGCAGGATTTCTTAAATTTGTAAAAGTATTTTGATTAATATGAGATCACTATGAATTGAGCAACTGCTAGAAACATAAGTCATTTAACTTTAACTAATAATACCCAACAGATGGCACAAAAGACATAGAGGGTTAAATGTTAACGTTCCTGAGGAGATGTCATGAATCTGAGTTCAACGGTTACCTAGGGTATCGTGTCTTTTTAGCTGCAAATGTTTTTCTTCATTACAACTTTGCTATTCTCCACTTTTTTTTTTTTTTGTTTCTTTTTGGATGTTTGAAAAGAGTAATACAAGTAGACCTTGGTAAAGACTACCATTACAAGAAACATAAAGCGGTGTCACATTTTAGCGAGAAGCTCTTGTCATCAACAGAGCTCTACTATGCTAAAAAGTGAATTGTATTTTCACCCCTAATAGAAACACATGAATTCCAGTTCTGGCGATTCAGCACACCTTACGGTATAAAACTAGAATAATAATAAAAAAGAGAGTACTTTGAGCCCTGACATATTGTTTGTTTTTAATCCGGAATTGTACCAAGAAATATAAACTTTTTGGCACTAAAACAACAATTTTATATGCCTAATGTACAATGAACTAAAAGTGAGAAAGTTTATTATTTTTTAACACAAGCCTCACGTTTGTGTATATTTGCTTATGGAAGCATCAATAATGGACACATCACAGTTGGACTCTTAACCACATTTATGTTACAAAGAATAAGTAGAAGGCAGCAAAACAGGAGAAATTTTTTTTGTAAAATTCAATTTAACTGGCATAAATGTGACGTCAATAGATCTTTCTCGTTACTAAAAACAGCATTTGAATAGCTGTCGATGCTTTAGCAATTGTTACAAAATCAACGGTACATGTGATTCTTCTGCAAACACATCATCAATTTTTTACATAGAGTACAATTTGACAGAGGAAAAGTTGAGAGGCATTCAGTTGGATAACAAGCGAGCGGCAAAGTTACCTGTGACACTATAACGAATCGAACAACGATTTAAGCAGTTGAGCATGTCTCGTAGAACTAGGGATAATCATTAGGTCGTCAATAATACAGATATATATTATGCATTTCCTTAATTAGGCAATAGAAAATTTATGCATCTAGGGGATCACTTCTCCTTTGAAAGGATTACAGTTTGACAATTGTTTTTTGACAAAACATGAAATGAATTTCGATAGCTTTTTTGTGCTAAATTCCACACACAGAAAAATCCAACTATGAAATTGGAGCGCAAATTACTTTATCTGTATCTACCTTTGTTTGTGCCACTTCGGAAGCTTAGAAATAGATCATTTGATAGAGTATTCCGGTATGCAAAATTTATCCGAAATCCCAAGAAATAAATAAATAAAAAAATAAAAATGGGCGTATATGTACAATACCTATAAATCACATCATACCTGTTGGTGGCATCATCCCGCCAGGAGGACCCCCAGCTCCAGGGGGACCACCTGCACCACCTTCTTTCAAGGAGGATCTACCAGCTTTTAATAATTCATCACATAATAACAAATTAGAAGCTATACCAGTTGCTGCAGATATAGCATTTCTAATAACTCTATAAGAATCCCAAATACCTTCTACTGTAGGGTCCATTGGCTCACCTGATTTCAAATCCACACCCACTATATGACCATCGATTATTTCATCTTGGCAATTGGAAATGGTATCTAATTGATCTAATCCAGCATTGGCTGCTAAAGTTTTTGGAATAACTAAAAGACCTTCCGCAAAAGCTTGAATACCTGGTTTATTTTTTCCTTTCAAAATCTTTTTGCTAACATCACTATGTAACAAATGATTATCACAACTTAACCAGAACGCACCAGCACCTGGTAAAATCGATTGATCTTTTATTACATTGGCAACTGCTCTTAAACCATCTCTTATGGCATCTTTGGTTTGTTGCAAAACATGACTATTAGACCCTTTAATCAAAATTGTAGCTGCTCTTGGATCTCTACATTCAGTGACATATGTAAATTTATCTTCTCCAATGGAATTTTCATAAACCAATCCAGCGTACCCTAAAACTCGGGGACTCAAATCATCAACAGAGTTTTGTGCTTCACCCCCACATATTAATTGTAAACGCTCCATGTTTCTTCTCTTGGCTCTTCTCAATGCTAATATACCATTCTTGGCCAAAACATCTAAGGACATTGGATCTATACCTTTTTGATTTATTATAACAAATCCTTTATCTGAATTCAAATCACAAACCTCATTCTTTAATTCAACAATCTTTCTCAATTTATCATCAACAAATTTTCTTTCTGAAGCAACCAATTTTTCTCTTTGTTCAGCTGATGAATAAAAAAATCCAGAATTCACTTCAGTTTTTTCATACTCTAAGGACACATTAAGAATTAAAATGTGTGCATTTTTGACTCTTCTTGGCATATCTGGATGTCTAGCACCATGGTCTAAAACTAAACCATGAATCAATTCGGTATCTTTAGAGTGACCGTGTTGCATGGTCATGATTTCAATCATGTGCAAGTCCAAGTTTCTTTGATTTTCTTCTTTGACAGTCAAAACTGCATCAGTAACAATAGGAGTCAAAACATCAGCTAATTCATTGGTAACTTTAGTAGCCAACGAAGATCTAGCAATCTGTAAAAGGAATTCACGATCAAAAGATTCTAATTTTTGTTTAAATTCTTCAAGATAATTCAATGCAGCTTCACGGGCAATTTCAAAACCATCGACTATAACTCTTGGATGAACACCTTCACTAATAAATCTCTCTGCTTGTTTCAACAATTCTCCAACCAACAAAATTACAGTGGTGGTACCATCTCCAGTAATCTCATCTTGGGCAGTAGCAGCACGTGCAATCATAACTGCCGTTGGATGTTGGATTTGCATTTCAGTTAATAAAACTTTTCCATCTTTGGTCAACTTTAATCCACCTGCTCCATCAACTAACAATTTCAATGTCCCTTTTGGACCTAAGTTGGAAGCTAAAACCAGCTGTAAACCTTGTGCAGCACTAATATTTACTTGAAGTGCTTGAGCACGTCTTAAAGATTCTGCTTTCGGGTTAAGCAATTGAATTGATGATGACATGGTTGAAACTATTAGATTGTAAAGAACATAAAATTTTTTTTTTTTCTTTCGGCAAATTTTTTACTTTATTTTTTTTTTTTTTTTTTTTTTTTTTTTTTTTTGGTGATAGCGAAGAGTTAGTTAAGAAAATCAAAGAACAATATAGAACAAGAATATTACCCATTGCCATGACAGACTTTATTGACACTATATTCATACCAGCTAGGAACTCTTTGCGCTTGAAACAGGATGAAAGAGAGGAAGTTATACGGTTGTGTCGTGATATAACAAGTTATTCTAAGAAAGGTATTTTTTCCTTACACAGAGATATTGAAGAAAATGCATTAACCAAAGAACTAACGGGATATTTTAAAGTATTGAGCGATCGGTTGATTAAAATCCAGAAACTATATACTGATAATTTGCACTTACGGGGAACAATATCTGGTGCTGTCGAAGAATTGATTGAGTTTTTCACATTTGCCTATTATAAACACAACTTTGAATTGTTAAAATACCAATCATTTTTGATAATGATTCAATTACTTGTGGATGGCGTGAAGCTTAATTCAATAGTAAATTTTCTTATAAATGGAGAAGAGTTACCTGAACATGAACCTGAAATTACTTTTATTGACATATCAGATTATCTAATGGGAATATTTGATTGTACTGGTGAGATAATGAGATTGTGCATTCTGCAACTGACTCAATCGACTGGTGATTTTGATATGAAAAGTACATTAAAAAGTTACAGGTTTTTGCAGAAATTATATCAAGAATATATCTTATTGACAGAATACTATCCCGGTATCTCCATTAATAGAGGTGTATTTGATGACTCATACAATCTGAAAGGAAACATTTCTTTTAAAAAAAAACTTCAAGTCTTTGAAAGTTCCATCAAGAAAATCGAAACTACATTACTAGAAATTCTAGTTAGTGATCAAGAAATTATATAGTTATGTACACTTTATTATATTCTAGGAACTGGTCCACCTGGAGAAGTTTCCGTCCTAGCAGTCAAAACTTCACATCCATCTTCTGTAACTAACAACATATGTTCAAATTGGGCTGAACATTTACCATCTTGTGTGACTGCAGTCCATTTATCGGGCCATGATAAATCTTTATATGTTCCAACATTGAGCATAGGTTCGATAGTGAACACTTGACCAGGTTTAGCAATACCAATTGCTTTGTTTTTGGCGTAATGTGGAATATTCGGTTGACAATGGAACAAAGTACCACATCCGTGACCACAATAAGTACGCACAACCGAACAACCTTTTTCACTTGCATGCTTTTCAATGATGTTACCCAACTCTCTAAATGCAATACCGGGTTTGACGTATTGAATAGCCAAATCAAGACATTCTCTGGTGGTTTCAACTAAATTGACCAATTCAGGATTACTTTTGGCTTTGTCCCCAACATAATAAGTTTCATTAAGATCAGAATGGAAACCAAGATAGTAGATAGTGACATCCAAATTAATAATATCACCATCTTCTAATTTAGTTTTATCTGGGATTCCATGACATATGACTTCATTTATCGATGTACATAATGATTTAGGGAAATTATAATAATTCAATGGGGAAGGGTAGGCATTCCTCTTGATACATTCTTTATGTAAAATTGCGTCCAATTCATCAGTGGTGATACCAGGTTTAATATGACTGGCAGTAATGTCTAAAACTTCTCTAGCAATTTTTGAAACTTTTTTGATTTTTTCAATTTCTTTTGGAGTCAATACTGGGATTTTTCCAATTCTATCATTTTTGATTTCACTTATTGGTTTCCCCTGATCGGCATAGTCAGGTAACTTTATGTGTTTAGGCACAGACCTTCTTGGAGATAAAGGATAATGCGGTCTCAAGCTCCCGGTGAATTCAAAAGTTGGAAATGGGTTGTACTCTTCAGATCCATCTTCTGCTTTGTGGATGCTTTTATGAATTCCCCAACTGGAACGGAAACAGGTTTGATTACAAAAAACATTTGAAACTCCTTCTTTTAAACAAACAGGGCATTTTAATGCTGATTCGGTTTCTTTACCACAATGTGGAGCTGCACATACAGATGTCATTGTCTATTGTATTCTATGGGCTATAGAGAAAGAAAGAAAAAAAAAAATTTTTTATTGCCAACTTTTGTATTTCCTTTTTTTTTTTTTTTTTTTTTTTTAAAAACAAAAAGCTCAAAGGGAATACATCACTGACACTTTTTGCTTTTATACCATTATCCCAAGATCTTCTGGACCGAAACTTAATGGCAACAAATGTTCTAAAGATACTTTGATGAACTTACCTTCCCTATTGAACATAAATACTGGGATTTTTGGAGCAAATTCACGGATGAATTGACGGCATATTCCACAAGGTGTTATTGGTTCCTTAGTATCACCGGAAATAGCAATTGCCTTGAATTTTTTATGACCATCAGTCTGCTAAGTTAGTAAGCATTATCGCAGAAGGAAAGGGGAAATTAACATACAACTGCTTTTACTATGGTTGTTCTTTCAGCACAAACACCTGCTCCATAGGATGCGTTTTCGACATTTGCACCAGATATGAATTCACCTGACTCTGTCAAAATTGTACAACCAACTCTAAAATGTTGGTTAGTTTTATAGAATTTTAGTATAGATTAAGTTTGAACATACCGAAAGTTGGAGTAAGGACAATAAGCATTGGTCTTGGCTATTAATTGTTAGTACTTTTTTATGAACTCAAAAACTCTAGTACACACCTTTCAACACAAATTCTTTTAACTGATCGAATTCTGTATCAGAAAGTTCGTTATGGTCAGTATATGTTGGGATAGACATTGTAGATAAAGTAAGAAAACAGTCGTGTGTTCGTTTTCAAAGAACGCTTTGGTGGCGACAAACGAAAAAAAAAAAAATTGGAAGAACGAAAATTAAACAACTAAGCTTCATTAGCATAATGGTTACCTTAGAAGAATTAGAAAACAATCAACAAGCCGACGATGTTATTGATCAAGAAATTTTAAACTCATCGACTTCAGATATAATCAACAGAACTAAACTATTGGACAATGACATTAAAGTTATGAGATCCGAATCACAGAGATTGAGCCATGAAAAGACAGTTATGTTGGAAAGGATAAAGGATAACCAAGAAAAAATAAACAACAACAAACAATTGCCTTATTTGGTAGGAAACGTGGTGGAATTGTTAGACTTGAATGTTGAAAAGGAAGCCAGTGAACAAGGAGCCAATGTTGATATCAATGCTGCTAGGGCAGGAAAATCAGCAGTAATCAAGACTTCTACTAGACAGACTATATTTTTACCTATGATAGGGCTAGTTGATCCCTCAAATTTAAAACCGAATGACTTGATAGGGGTGAATAAAGATTCTTACCTTGTTTTGGATACATTACCATCGGAATATGACTCGAGAGTTAAAGCAATGGAGGTTGATGAAAAACCAACAGAAGATTACTCGGACATTGGTGGATTAGATAAACAAATAGAAGAATTAATTGAAGCTGTGGTATTACCTATGAAACAAGCGGAAAAATTTCAAAACTTGGGTATCAAACCACCAAAAGGTGCATTGATGTATGGTCCACCAGGTACTGGTAAAACTTTATTAGCAAGAGCTTGTGCGGCGCAATCAGGAGCTACATTTTTGAAATTAGCTGCTCCTCAATTGGTGCAAATGTTTATTGGGGATGGTGCTAAATTGGTTCGTGACGCGTTTGCATTGGCCAAAGAAAAAGCTCCAACGATTATATTTATCGATGAATTGGATGCTATTGGTACAAAAAGATTTGATTCAGACAAGAGTGGAGATAGAGAAGTGCAAAGAACCATGTTGGAATTATTGAATCAATTAGATGGTTTTGGTTCTGATGATAGAGTTAAAGTATTGGCAGCTACAAATAGAGTGGATACTTTGGACCCAGCATTATTGAGATCTGGTAGATTGGATAGAAAAATTGAATTTCCATTACCATCTGAAGAAGCTAGAGAATCTGTGTTGAAAATCCATGCTAGAAAGTTACACTGCGACAACAATTCAGTGAATTGGAGAGAATTGGCAAGATCAACAGATGAATTTAATGGTGCACAATTAAAAGCCGTGACTGTTGAAGCTGGTATGATTGCATTAAGAAATGGAAAATCTATAATCAAACATGAAGATTTTGTAGAAGCCATTGGTGAAGTTCAAGCCAGAAAATCAAAGTCGGTAAATTTCTATGCCTAGTTATGTATTTTATTCTAGTTACTGTACAGATTTGATCGTTTTCTTTAATTCCTCTCTTAATCTGATAGAAACATCGTCTTGACCATCATCATCATCCCAATCTTCTTCCCATAAGTTATTTTCATTTAATTTTTTACTATTATCAGTTGACCATTTAGAATCGTCTTCTGGAAAATCTTCAAATTCGTCATCTTCTTCCAATGTTTTTATAACGTTCTTTTCTTCGTCTGTAACAACAGGCGCATTTTTCACAGATGGAGTAGTACCACCAGTTTTAGAAGGTGTAGTAGTATCGGACATGGTTGTATGAAATGTTGCCACTGTCGTTTTTTTTTTTTTTTTTTTTTTTTGTTCAATTGAATTTTGTGTGGTACACAACTCAATGAATGCCAAAAAATTACTTTTCACTGTATCAGTCTAATTTGCTGTTGTATCTGGGTGCCTGCTTACATTATTTTGCAATACTTTTTTACTAAATTTGTATGAAAATGTCAACAAAGTTTTTTCTATGGAAACAAATTTGTACTATGACTATTTATATTGCAGATGGAAAATGAAACCTATTTTCATTCATTAATTAAATGTCACCTTAATTTTTTTATGTTTTTTAGATAATTTTATGATAACTTTAATTTTTTTTTTCTTTTTTTATTCTGTATCATCTTATATTTACGCCACCAGATGTCCTTCAAAAATGATATGAAAGCCGCTTTCAAAGGGTTATCGCTTGTAGATAAATTATTACCATTACTAATAATTCTTGCTATTGTTGTTGGTGTTCTCATTTCAGTGTATGCCCCTTCAAGTAAAAACGCTTTTGATGGAGCTAAGGTTGTTGGAGTTTCCGTTCCCTTAGCAATTGGGTTAATAGTAATGATGGTCCCACCATTATGCAAAGTTGAATGGGAACATTTTCATAAGTTCTTTAGCAAAAGCACCTATTTAAAACCCATATTAATTTCACTTGTTTTGAATTGGCTTATATGTCCATTTATCATGTTTGGTTTAGCATGGCTAGTCTTGTTCAACTATGATGAATACAGAACAGGTATTATTATGATTGGAATTGCTAGATGTATTGCGATGGTATTGTTGTGGAATGATATTGCCTTGGGTGATAATACTCTTTGCGCAGTTATTGTTTTAATCAACAGTTTATTACAAGTTGTATTGTATGCTCCTTATCAAATATTTTTCTGTTACGTTATTACTGGAGAACCGATCTCCATATCTTCTGGTGTATCCTATGAACTTGTTGCTAAAAGTGTTGCCTTTTTCTTGGGTATCCCACTTGGACTTGGTGTAATAGTTAGATTTATTTTACGAGTATTTAACATTTACAATAAAGCAATGCCGTTCATAGCTCCATGGGCCCTCATTGGTTTGCTATACACAATCATAGTTATATTTATCGATAAAGGTAAAGAGTTTATTGAAGAAGTAGGAACAGCGTTCCTTTGTTTTATTCCGTTGACTTTATATTTTTTGATTTCTTGGTTTGCTACATTTTTTGTACTAAGATGGATTTCAAAACCACCAAAATTGGAAGATGAAAATACAAAATTATTATGTGGATGTGAAGAGAAAATGGAAAAACATCCAGCTAAATGGAAGCCAGGATGTAGTGCTAACTATGGACAAATTGTGACTCAAAGTTTTACTGCTTCTTCCAATAATTTTGAATTATCACTTGCAATTGCAATTTCTATTTACGGGTCAGGAAGCAAACAAGCCATTGCTGCCACTTTTGGTCCTTTATTAGAGGTTCCAATTTTGTTAATCTTGACTTTTGTTGCTAGATACTTTAGAACTAAATTTATATGGGCAGATGTAGACGATGAAGACGATTCTATAGAATGTAGTTTATAGAATAGTTTCACAAATTGCAAAGCTTTCCTTTCTATCTTATTACACGTGACACAAAAATTTGGTTTTCTTATTTCCAGAAAATTTCTTTATTCCCGTGAAAATGCCACATTTTTTTCAGCCCTAAGTTCCTTAACAAATTGCAGAAAAAAAAATCAAACCCCGAGATACTATAAATGCTGCAAAATAAACTCACGTCAGAAACAAATAAAAAATTAAAAAAACTAAATAAAACAAAAATCCAATAATGTCAGTACAAACTTTTTCTTGGTCAAATATTTGTTTACAATTAGATAATGGAAAGTCCCTTCTTGATAATGCTAACGGATCAGTCTCTGCTGGGGAATTGTTAGCGCTCATGGGTCCATCAGGGTCAGGTAAATCTACATTATTGAATGTATTATCATTTAGAGCTAAACCAGATTCATCTAATTTAAGAGGTGATATTCATATCAACAAAGAACATGCCACATTAAACAAAATTAAACAATTATCAAGTTATGTTGAGCAAGAAGATTCATTAATTGGTTCATTAACGGTATTAGAGACAGTTGATTATAGTGCTAAATTTGCTGGAATTGAAAACACTCACAGAAAGGAACTAGTTGAAAAAACAATTAAATCACTTGGTTTAGAGGGCCAGCGAGGAGTTAGAATTGGAACCCCAATTCAAAAGGGGATTTCTGGTGGTCAAAAAAGAAGAGTTAGTATTGCATCTCAAATGATAACTTCTCCGTCAATATTATTCTTAGATGAACCAACTTCTGGGTTAGATTCAGTTGCATCTAAAGAAGTTATAAGTACTATTAAGAAGATTGCTAAAGAAGAAAATATGATTGTCATTTGCTCCATTCATCAGCCGAGCACTTATACTTTTGAGTTATTTGACAAGGTATTATTTCTCTCGAAAGGCAAAACAGTCTATAACGGTTACGTCAACGGGGTGGTTAAATATTTTGATTCTATTGGATACACAATTCCTCCATACATTAATCCTGCTGAGTTTGTTTTGGATTTGATCAATACAGATTTTGATAGCTCAGTAAGTGTTCTTGAAGATTTGGTATCTAAATGGAACCATGGAGAAGTTAATAAAATTGAATCCGAGAAAATTCAATTGACTAAATTTAATTCTGTTAACGAAGCAAAAAATATCGGAGTATTGATCACTAGAACACTCACCAAAGCTAGAAGAGATATTTTAACTTATTATGTTAGATTGGTTATGTATTTCGGATTGGCAGTAATGATGGGTACTGTGTGGTTGAGATTAGGAAATCATCAAAAGTATATCCAACCTTTTATTAATGCTATTTTCTTTTCGGGCGCATTCATGTCTTTCATGACTGTTGCATATATTCCGTCTTATCTTGAAGACTACAATAGTTATAAAAAGGAAAGACTCAATGGGTTATATGGACCATTTGCATTTTTGATATCGAATTTCATAGTTGGTCTCCCATTTTTGTTTTTAATTGCTGCCGTATTTAGTTTGTTTACATTCTTTATGGTAAACTTCCATCAGACTGCTTCTGGATTCTGGAACTATTTAATGTGGTTATTCTTGGATTTGGTTGCTGCAGAATCCATGACTACTTTGATTGCTAGTATTTTTCCTAATTTTGTCATTTCCTTAGCAATTACTGCTTTTGCCAATGGTTTATGGATGTCTGTTGGTGGATTCTTGGTTAGTTCTAATATTTTAAATGTTTTTTGGTATTATACTTTCTACTGGGTTGATTACCAAAGATATGTTTTCCAAGGTATGATGTTTAATGAGTTCACTTCAAGAAATTTTGATTGCGGAAGTGGTTGTCATTGTATGTATGATTCACCTTTGGCCAGTCAATGTCAAATAACTGGTAAAGCAGTTTTGGATAATTTGGGTTATGGAAAATATGATAAAGGATTATGGGTTGGTGTTTTAATTGCTATAATATTTTTTTACAGATTTGCAACCTATATTGTCTTGAAAATGAAAAAATAAACAAAGTATAGTTTAAAGTAATATCATGTTCTAGATGCCATTCTCCTCTTTTAGAATCTAAAATTGGTGCCGTACCATGGAACGCCCTGTCATAAAACTGATAAGCAATCTTGCAGATTAAGTCCAGGTAGAACAAAGAAAGAAAAAAAAATATTTTTTTTTCATCTTTTGGAAACGGGATAATACTTATCTATTATAAAAAGTTTCATGATTCTCAAAATTTTAATCTTATCCTTTGGCATGTACAAATGCTGAAAGATTTAAAGAACGAAAAAAACGTCGGGTTAGTCTCCGAAGCTACTCACGAATCATTTCCTGACAAACCATTAGAAGCAACAAACTGGGTTGATAGAGTGGGTTTACGATTTAATGCTGAAATTAGAGGTATTGAAAGAGTTCCAGAAAGTCAACGACACGACAAATCATTACTATCTCCATTCTTGGTGTTCTTGAGTCCAAATATGACAGCAGCCGCTATAGCAACGGGGGCATTAGGACCGACTGCATTTGCATTAGATATGCGAACATGTATAATTGTTATTGTGTTGTGGTCAATTATTGGGAGTATTCCTGTGGGATTCTATTGTGCATTTGGGATGAGATTTGGAATTCGTCAACAGATCTTGTCAAGATATTTTACGGGAAATATAATGGGGAGAGTGTTTGCACTTTTTAATGTTATTTCCTGTATTGGATGGAATGCTATTAATGTAATTCCTTGTGCACAATTACTCAGTGCAGTAGGTCCATTACCTCCATGGGCTGGATGTTTAATATTGGTTATTTGTACTTGTATTGTTGCAACGTTTGGATATAACGCAGTTCATACATATGAAAGATATTCTTGGATTCCCAACTTCATTGTATTCATGATAATTATTGGAAAGTTCACTCCAACTCATGCTTTCAACTGGGGTAAGATGAATTCAGGAAGAACAGAAGCAGGAAATGTATTGAGTTTTATTGCTGTTTTATTTGGTTTTACAGCTGGATTTTCACCTTCACTGGCAGACTATACTGTATACATGCCTGAAGATACAGACCCATGGAAGGTCGGATTTGCAATGACTGCTGGGCTATCTTTACCGGTTATATTTACAGGAATTTTGGGAGCAGCAATTGCAACTAGTGTAAATGATGAAGGATCACGATTTGAAAAAGCTTATAATGAGAACTCGATTGGAGGCTTGATATACGAAATTTTATGTGGCGATAATAATAATCAAGGGTATAGATTTATTATCGTTGTGTTTGCTTTAGGTGCAGTTGCAAACAATTTACCTGGATCTTATTCATTATCTTTGTCTATTCAATGCATATGGAGCCAATTAGCAAGAGTGCCCAGAATCGCATGGTGCATAATTGGTAATTTGGTTTCATTATCATTTTCCATCCCAGCATACTACAAATTCGAAGCCGCGATGTCTAATTTTCTATCTATCATTGGATACAATGTTTCTATTTACTTAGGTATTACTTTCGCAGAACACTTTATTTACCGTAAAGGATTTAAAGGATACGATGTAAGTGATTTCAATGACAGGAAGACTTTACCTATAGGAATTGCTGGTGTAGTTGGGTTTGCATTTGGAGTTTGTTCTACTGTACTCTCTATGAATCAAACATGGTACCAAGGTGTTATAGCAAAAAAATTAGGAGAGTATGGTGGCGACATCTCATTTGAGCTAAATATAGTATTTTCATTTATTGGCTACAATATAGTAAGACCATTTGAGCGAAAATATTTTGGACGTTAATGTATATAGATTATATAAATTTACACCTCAATTTTACAAAAAAAAAAGAAAAAAAAAGAAGAGAGTAACCACATTTAATTAGTTGGTGTTGCAGTAGCAGCTGAAGCCAAGGCACTGGAAACACTAGCTGGGGCGATCCAATATGGGTCCCAAACACCAGCAACGGAACAAGCTGAAACGGCCAATGAATGGAAGGAACCAACATCGGCACCACGACAATTTTGGGCAATACAATTGCCAACTGCGCCAGTGAAGTTTGGAATAACACACAAACAACCAGTATCCCAGTATGGACATGGAGTACTACTGGTACTTAAAGAAACACATTGCTTGGCGCATTCCGGCAATTGATCGTAAATTCTATCGGCGAAACCGTTGATTGAAGCAGTTTTAGCAACACTTGGGAAAACAGTGTATGGATTATCACCGTCAGCAGTTGGTGCTTCAGTGATAGCGGGAGCAGCGGCGGCGTAAACAGTAGCAATAACGAATGGGATAGTAAAAATAGTAGAGAATTTCATGTTTCTGTTGTGAAGGACAATGAACAAAACTGAATTAAAGGGCAGAACCTAAAACTATTTATACCTCCTGAAATCTATGAATCCGATAGCTCCATCCAATTGTTATTGCTTGGATAACTGTCAGTTCAATGGTTATTTCTGTGTGTTGTTTTCATATTTTGGTTTGATTTTTGCAGCATTTCCGCAATTACTCTTGGCGCTTTTTTTTTTAATTCCACCAATCACAGGAGTCAGGGGTACTGTTTCTATTTTTTTTTTTTTTAGCACCTAGCATCGGAAATGAGCACGGGTCGGTAAATATATAATGTCTTTGTGCATCTACATGAACCTAAACTTTCAAGATACACTTTTGCCCAATTTTTTGTACTTGGATTGAGCTTGTTTAAAATTTTCTCGTATTTCAAGATATCCCATATGTATCTTCCCAACAAAATGATCTGCTAATCTTCTATCATTGTCTAACCTAGACAAATAAGCACCACATCCATCACATACTTGGAGCTTTTGCTGGGATGTTTGACCGACATTTTCCGTTATCTTTCTTGCCTGTTGGCTAAGTTTTTCTCGCTCTTGGCACTTATTGTTCAATTCAGCGGCATACTCTGTTAATCTGTTTGATTGGTTCTTTGAAACTAAATAATTAAGTTCTTGTACCATCAATCCAATCAAAACATCCAATTCGTCCAATTCTTTAGTTACCTGAGCAATCTTGGCTTTTTCTTCTGGGGTATGTTGTAGTCTCAATTGAGCATTATGTATATTACGGTCTAAATCAGAAACGTATTTTGATAGTAGTTTATAATAATCATATTCTATATCTGGAAAAGTTTCACCTACTTTTTTCGTTCTATGTTCATATTCTAGCTTGTGCTTTTGTAAATGCAAGTTAGGGCATCTTCCAAGATCTTGTTTTGTTCCAACAAATAGATCATGAGGACAAGTGCCAACCAAAAAAGCTCTACAAACACGTGGTGATGTCATTTCAGGATCTCTTCTACGTATCAGAGAGCCATTTTCTTTTCCCATTAATTGCTCGATCTGTTTTCGTTGTTCTTCAGCCATGGTTGGGTTTGATGCTGTTTTTCTTTCTTTTTTCTATTTTTTTTTTCTATTATTCTATTTGGCCAGTAAATTTCCATCGCATTGTAACCTATACAAACTCTACACTCTCAGCCTTGTAACTACGTATCGATTTAACATAATTTTGAAACAGCTCTTCGTCTAGTACAAATTTCTCAAAATTATTAACTAACCAATTAAGTATTGCAGA
The DNA here is from genome assembly GCA_030582575.1 of Candida buenavistaensis. Lineage (NCBI taxonomy): Eukaryota > Fungi > Ascomycota > Pichiomycetes > Serinales > Debaryomycetaceae > Candida > Candida buenavistaensis. The sequence continues at coordinate 15,716 of JAKTXM010000106.1, read as the reverse complement.
CAAGTTATTGGTTCCAAAATCATAGTTTTTTACGTTGGAACTAATATTCCGTTCATACTTCTTGTACTGCTTTATTATTTTGACCAATTCGAATTGATTTTCTTTGCAATGTTTTATAACTAGATTTTCATTAAAGTTGTTTCTAAAAGATACAAAAATCTTTTCCTTCGGATAATTGTCGGGAACTTTAACCATCAACTCGACATAACCATTATTCTTCCAAAGTTCAGGAATATTTTTCTTTAACATGGGTATTGTTACCTTGTAATTGTCATCATTGAATGAACGCACAGAATCCTCTAGTTTGAAACGCATATCATTAACCAATTGCTTTCGATATTTGATTTCTGAAGAACTAAGTTTTGGTTTGGATTTGACTTTTGGGTTTGGAGGTTTTACTTCCTTCGGTTTTGATGCTAGAGCTGGCGCTGGTGCCGGTGCTGGTGCTGGAGAATGGTTTTTTAGATTTTTCACAAACTTTATTGTTTCCTTCTTTTCCTGCTTCAAAAAAACTTCCAAATACTTATCCAATGTTAGTACCATTGATGTTAGGCCAATACCGTCTACCAAAGTAATTTCTTCGCCTTGAAATGTTCCTTGTGCAATATCCACTATTCTTTTGAAACCAAACTCTATATTATATGCAAAACCTCTCGGAATCTCATCATTCAATACAGCAATTTTAGGTCGTTGCGATTTATCTTCAGGGAATCCACTAGGCACAGTTAAATTTATCTTTAATTTCTCCAAATCATACGGAAAATCAGGATCTGAGGGTTTGATTACAATAGATAAATAAATCGGCGCTTCAGGTTTCTGTTTAATATATTCTAGTAAATATTTTTGCAAATATGACAATCGGGCGTGATTCTTGTAACTCTTGAAATAGTCTGGAACGCGTGACTCTATCTCTTTAGTATCTTTAATAATTTTTTTGGATGGGACACCGTTAACGGTGATAGGCTTGAAACACCTCATTAATTTAGACACTTGCAAAAATCGAAGTGATTTTGTCAAATCGTTGGATGTCATGGTTGTGGATCAGTAAGAAAACAGAAAAAAAATACAATAAAATAAGGGAACCGGAGGCTCGGTTTATATAGTGGAAGATTTTCTTTTTTTTTTTTTTTTTTTTTTTTTTTTTTTTTTGTTTTTCCTATGACTAATCCCATTTTATGAAACTAGATATTGTCAAACGAACTTTCAACTATGCTATAGTGAATAAATCGTCAGGGTTGGCCTGTGATCCTTTGCACCATAATAATTTAGTTACTGCATTGATAAGTGAATTTCAAAAAATTCTTCCTACAGTCAACTCATCGCAATTTAGAGTTGTTCAAAGATTAGATAGATATGTCACCGGAGGTCTTATCGTCGCCAGAAATGGAAAATGGGCGAACAAAGTTAGAAAAGCATTTTACAACTCAGGGAGTTTAAGAATAACACGAAGGTATGTCGGATTAGTTCCCCTTGAACATATTCCGGTACAAACTTTTGGTACAATCGACACTCCGATTGAAGCATTGGAAAAAGATTATCGTGGAGGGGTGAAGAATCAACGTGAAAAGTTGATGTATAATGCTGTTACACATTACAGAATTCTTCCTGAACTTAGTAGAGTTATCCAAGGGAAGTACCCGGTGTTTAATACACCACCACTTGTACCTGTACTTTTTGAATTAGAAACAGGAAGAAAGAATCAAATAAGAGATCATGTAATTGCCAAGTTTGGAGTACCGCTACTAAATGATAATAATTTCACCGATTTTAAATTCTATTCAGAAACGCCTAAAAATGTAAACAGTACATTGTTCAAAAGCAATCAAATTGGCCTTCATTCTGGTTTAGTGATTTTGGAAAATAATGGAATTAGAGAAGAACATTTGTTTCCTATTCATAGCTCTTATGATCGAGAATTATGGGGGACTTTTGTAAACGAGGATGGTGAGTTTATAGATGAAATAAAAGATGGGTTGATCTATTTTTAACTTGCACATGGCTTTCCACCTGCTAATGCACAAAAGCATGTAACTAAATGTACACTGGGCCTCGACCTTGATCCCTGCGTTGAAATGCATTGAACTTTTGTATATAAAACCTCAAAACTTGACCAGTATTTTATTTATTTAATTATTTATTTTATCAACTTGCTTCTCTTTTACAATAATCCTATACACATCATGTTTAATGCGTTAAAGAATAACCACGATTTTGTCTATGATTCTAGCGCTAAAACGGGCAGTCAAGACCTTTCTCACGAGGTAGTAGCTGGTGCTGCGACTTATGCTGCTACAAAAATTTTTGAAGATAGACAACGTCAAAAGGGTGTTCCAGTTAGTCATGGATTTGCTAAAAAAGCACTCAGTGCACTTACTGGGTCTGAAATCGATAAGTTATTTGAAACCAAAAATTTGAATCATTTGAATAAGGATAAAACTAAGAACGAAGCCATCCAACAGGTTCAAAAGGGGTATGACGAGACTTACGGACTGAAAAGTCAGTGGTCTCCAGATACAGAACCTGCTATTTGGCAAGATTAGTGGTTGATACTAATATTTATTTTTATACGTCTATGTAGCTTTTTTTTTTTATGCCCAATTACCTAATAAACTCATTAACAACATACCTGCAATTAAACTGGTCATGGCAATTCCAGTCTTTAATAATGAGCTGTTATGTAAATATCCATGTAACCAATCATGACTCCACATTTCAACCAACCCAGTCCAAATCAAAACACCAGCTGAGAGTGAATTTAGTGTACCTAAAGCTATCAAAGTTGATGGATCATTTCCGTTGAATTTATGCAATACACCAATACCGATGGCCATACCAATTGGAGTTATTAAAGCAAAAGCAAGAGCCATTAATAATTTGGTTAAAAGTGTAGCATTGTTGATTGAGATTATTCTTGATCCCAAAGCCAAACCTTCAAAGAACTGGTGAAAAACAATAACGACAAACAAAGTAATAAAATAGGCATCCCCAGCAACAACAAGAGTAATACCAATTAATATAGAATGGAAAAGTATACCAGCTTCCAAAGTCATAACCGAGATTTTATCATTGACGGAAATACCATGTAATGACTGTTCACTACTGGAAGTATCTTCAGCAGTTTTGGTGTCGATAGCATTTTTAGTTCGGTTTGAAAGTACTCTATGCGCAATATATTCCAATAAAAACGTAATGAAAATACCAGACATAGTTATGGCAGAGCCTGTTCCTTCATAAACAATGTGCAAACACTCATTGCTCCATAGCATTTGGGCATGAGTCAACAAATGAACAAACGCAGTTGATATAACAACACCTGTACCAAATTGTTTTATTGTGGTGACAATGAAACCTTCCAAAGATAAACGGAGGAGTGATTTTAATAATATTGGACCAAATGAACCAATTGCTGAAGTAACCAAAATAACAAACAACAAACCAATTCTTAAAGGAATGTTGTAGTCTTGGTCAACTCTTTCACAAGTTTCAGCTTCACGGTTATTGTCACCACCAGTGCAATGTTCTACACCAGCATGAAAATGACAAGTTCTTTCACCAGAGGAGTTTTCATCGTTGTGTTCGTGGTCATGGCCACCTTCGTGTTCATGGTCATGATCATCTTCTTCATTGTGGGTTTCTAACTTAACAAATTGAACTTCATTTCCTTGGTACATACAATAAATATTATCACCATGAGCATGACAACTTCCATAGCTTGTGGGAAGATCATCAAGGTTAGTTGGAGCAGGGACAATAGATCCTTCAGCCCCGTTACCATCAATACAATAATAAGCAGAATTGTGTGAGTGACAGCTAGTAACAGCAGTAGTTTGACCCAAAGCACCTGAAGTAATTGTAGAAGACAGAGCTATTGTAGACAGAGTTGCCAAACTGGAGGTTGATGGAGTTATCACCGTAGAAGACTCAATCGAACTAGGTATCTGTCTGGTCGAAGTTACATACACTGTACCATCTAGTCCAGTATTTGATGTAGCTGGAATTCTAAAATTAGCAGATGATGTTACCGTAACTGTATCACTATAAACTTGAGCCAAAATAGCTAAAAAAACTATCGAAAATTTCATTGTAGTTGGTATAGTAATTGAATTTTTTCTTTTAGACTTCCAACTTAAAGCCGTACCTAGTTATATATTAGTAAAATCTTTTAGATTGGATGAGCATGCCAAGAACTTTGTTGATAACCACTATTATTCCAACTTTATTTTCTTATTACGAGATGAAACTAATATATATGAGACAAGAAAAAAAATACTTTAGAAATGTAACATTTTGAGTATATATATGTTATACATTTTCGCAACCTATTCACGCAACCAGGACGGTTCTATTTGCCAAGATGTATTTTTTTTTTTTAAGATCACCCACCAATTAATCTTATTTTGTATGGCTAACACTAATGGTTATCAAAGCTAGCATAAATATCTGTTGAAAAGCACTGAAGATCCTTTATTTTTAATCTCTCAGTACTCATACGATATGAAATTATCCACTCTCGCCTTATTACCTTTTGCTACTGCTGCTTCTGTTACTGCTACCAAAATTGTTGACGCTTCTCCAACTGGCTATGATTGGAGAAATGATTGGAACAAAAACTTCCCAATCGACAACTCATGTAATGCCACTCAATTTAATCAATTATCTGCTGGTTTACAAGAAGCTCAATCATTGGTTTCTCATGCCAAGGAACATACTTTGAGATTTGGAAAAAAATCTCCATTTTTTAGAAAATACTTTGGTAACAACACTTCCTCAGCTGAAGTTGTTGGTCATTATGAAAACGCTCTTAACTCTCATAAAAGTGAAACTTTATTCCGTTGTGATGATGTTGATGGTAAATGTCAACAAAACCCAACTTGGGGTGGGTACTGGAGAGGCAAAAATGCATCCGATGAAACTATTATTTGCAATGTTTCCTTTACTGATAAAAAATATTTAGTACAATTATGCTCAAATGGTTACACTGTTGCTAAATCTAATACTAACATTCACTGGGCTGCTGATTTGCTACACAGATTATTGCACTTGGAAACAATTGGTCAATATGTGGTTGGTGATTACGCCGATGAGTATGCTGATGTTTTGAAATTGGCCAGTCAGAACTCTACTTTTGCTGTTAAAAATTCTCAATCATTAATTTACTATGCTTTAGATGTTTATGCTTACGATGTATCAGTTCCAGGTAAAGGTTGTAGCGGTGATGTGGTTTTCAAGTCAAGCGATTTTGTTGTTTTCAATCATATGGAAAAACATGACCATGACTATTCTGAGTCACCGCAATTGGTTTCTACTGGTTGCCATGCACAAGGTGATGGTTCGATGCATTGTGATGACCATAAAGAAGCCCCAGCTACCACTCAAGTTATCACATCTGCTTCTTCTTTAGTCACATCTGCTTCTTCTTTAGTCACATCTGCTTCGGTTTTGGTTACAACTGCCTCTTCTGTTGCTAATTGTCATTCTCACGGTGATGGGTCAATATACTGTAATGATCACGTAGCTCAAGTTAGTTCCAACATTATATCTACTACATCTTCTGCTCAATCGGTCCCATCTACTTCTGCTTATTGTCATGCTCATGCTGATGGTTCATTACATTGTCATGTTGACAAAGAGCACAAAGAAGAGGAACACAATCATGAACATGAACAAGAACACAGCCGTGAAGAGCTTACTCACGATCACGAACACAATGAGGAACATAAACACACTGCTTCTACTGCTACTTTAACCCAATTTGCCTCCACAACCAACTCTTCAGCTCACTGTCATTCTCATGGTGATGATTCAGTCCATTGTGATGACCATGAAGAAGCACCAGTCACTGTTCCAGTTACTCCAACAACTCTTACCACAGCTACAATTGCTACTACTGTTGGAGCTCATTGTCATAACCACGCTGATGGTTCAGTCCATTGTTAAATTTTAATTTAGTTTTGTTTGATTTTATTTTTTAAAAATAAAAATTTTCCTTTCTATATCGTTTATCTTTTTGCCTATTTTCGTATTAATATAGTTTACTTACTAATTAAAATAATGGAATTTGTAGAATAAAAAAAAATCCGACTATTCTGTAGAAAAGGTTACACAATACTCAAAACAAAGATTGGCCACAGCCATGCTCATATGTATTCAGCCAAAGAGGCTCATTTGCTAGCTTCACCGGGATTCAAAAGCTAGTTTAAAATCCGGGCTTAAGCTTCAGCCTTGTTTAGAGTATCTTGCCTTAAATTTCATTAAGTACCAAGTCAATTACTAACCTTCCATTAATGAGGTCGTCAAAAGACTTTCATGTAGGATACCCCATCATTCAGCTAAACACGTTGTGTACTCATTTGTTGTGAATAACCACAAAATATGAGCAACCCAGTCACAAAAACGAAAGAAAATAAAAAAAAAAAAAAAAAAAATTTCATTCCTGAAACTCGGAACGCCGAATTAAATCTTTGCACACGACAAAAATATGCAATGTACCTGGTACAATAATATAAATCTGACAATTGTATAGCTCCTTATTGTAGTTAAATTAGATCTTCGAAAGCTTTAAAAAAAAAAAAAAAAATCTCTTGGACTTGTTTGGGTTTTTCTTTTTTCTTTTATTTTTCTCCGCTCTCTTTATCAAACCCTCAGTACAAATCATGTTTATTAACAAATATTCAAACCTAAGGAAACTAAGGAAGCCGTTTCTTCTATTACTATTAGTAAACACAGTATATTTGTCATTTTTTTATTTTTTCCGTGATAATGGACCTAAATTGTCTTTGTTGAATGTGCCTTTTGATTCAACTGACCCATTAGCGGAATTGGCAATAACCAATACCAATTATACGCAGGAACTTGACGATCTCTTGTCAAATATTCCAAATCCTACTGTTTCTTCAAGATATACCATCCCTAAAACGTTCAAGAAAATCCACCAAGACCCAAGATTGACCTTTGGATTGCTACTAAACTATGTCAATAACAACCCGCACGCTAAAAGTATACCATTTCATTGGCAAGATTGGGTAGATTTGTCACTTTTAAATAATCAGTTGGATAAACCGGTGGAAGGGCGTCTTAAGTGCAAAGATTTGTTACGTTATATTCATATGTCAAGATTGCATGACAGAAAGTTAAGTAAAGAAAACACCCGTTTTTTTGGCTGTGCCGATAGTGCAAGTTTAAGTGAAGAAGAATTAAAACAATACGGAGTAAGTTCACCAAAGGAACTTCCAGGTTTTGTTCAATTTGAGCATACAGTATTTTCTTCAACCGAGTACATAAGAAATTTGCAAGGAAAGACATATGTTTTAACTAACATGCCCTTACCATATAAGGTTATATTTCTTAATGATAAAGGTAATGATCTTGTTTTTGATGTGCACAAAGAAAGAATCACATCAATGTTGAATACTTTTGACAGAAAAACAATTGATCCAGTCTTAGAGTTTGATCGTTTGATTAATGGATCCTACGAATACAACCCTTCTCCTATGATTGAATTGACACCAAATGATTTCAATTATACAACTGATGATGTGAATGAACAAATAAAAAAACTAAAAGAAAAATCCAATTTGAACCAACAAGAACAATCTTACTTGAATTCTTTAGAAGCATCTGAACGGATCAATGCCCAACATCACGAGACTAGATACTTTAAAGAAGCAACATTAACATTGAGAAGCGACAATAAAGATTCTGGTTGGCATTATGATTGGCGTTTTTTTAATGGAAAATTGAAAGACGGCCAGCGTACAGCAATTATATTGGAAAGGTTATTACGTAATTGGTTTAGATTTAGTGAAAAATATGGAATTGTCAGTTGGGTTGCTCATGGTCCATTATTGAGTTGGTATTGGAATGGTGCAATTTTTCCATACGACAACGACTTGGATGTCCAAATGCCAATCAAACACTTGACGCGGTTAGGCGAATTATTTAATCAAACATTAGTAGTAGAGGATTTGCATGAGGGTTTTGGTAAGTTTTTAGTGGACGTCGGTACTTTTATTCATAATAGAGATATTTCAAAAGATGGTAACCATATTGATGCTCGATTTACTGATGTCGATACCGGTATTTATATTGATATCACAGGATTAAGTACCAGTCCGTTAAAACGCGTTAGTAGAAAGAGAAGACCTATCCACGATAGACGTAAACATTACTACAGACTTGAAAATTTATCACCATTAAAGTTATCAATGTTGAATGGTGTACCAAGTTATGTTCCAAACCAAATAATTGAAAACTTACGAAAAGAGTATTACGGCGGAATCACACAAAAGCAATATGATAATTACATTTTTTCAAGCAAATTAAATATTTGGATTCAAACGCTGGTTTTGGCTGAAGCATTAGAGAAGAATGATTTTATCACAGATGGTAAACAGAATGAAGGATTAATGAAGATTCTTATAGATGAAATGAGCGATGATCAGATTTATCAAATGTTACTGTCAAACAAACAAATATTATTAGATTATTACTTGGCTAGAGATGTGAGAACATTTCATTCCGAAGAATTAAAGTATATGACAAGGAATTCTGGAAATGGGCGGATATTTGATAATCCAAATACAGAACAAGAATACATACAATTATTAAATGGGGTACAAATGCATGGCCCATTTAGAGAGTCTTTATTTGAGTACGAAAGGATCCATCATGGTTTAGATGAATTTTATTCTGATTATTATCAGGCTATAGATCTTTTAAAAGTTTCATAAATGCATAACAAATATTAGAGTTTCGCAACATTTCAAGATTTTGTAGCTTCTGTAGATTGGCTGCTAAAAAAAAAAAAAAAAAAAA